>JAAONU010000012.1:3706904-3925811 GCA_012932295.1 Cyclina sinensis | reverse complement strand
TGTCCTTTTCTTTCAAAATAAAGAAGCTTAATGTCCTTGCAAGGCTTTAGTGATCTTTTGTATCTATGCAATACTAGATTTCTTTCTGTCGTTTTTCGAGAAAAAGGTCTATTTTAAAGTCGTTTCAGATAGTTTTTAATAGGCTTTGAATATGGATGATAAAATGGGGTTGACCTATCGGCCAAAACTGCCTTTCATGGGGCCGAAATAAATTTGTCGCTCAAGGTACTGCAAAGAAACTTTAACAGTCTTAATAAAACTAAGTTACAAAATATTAGGGTTGATCATCAAAAGTTTTCTCTACCTGCCACCCTGTGACATGCATGTACTACTTACTATACTTTAGCATTATCACGCTGTTTTGGGGATGTTCATATATGACACTTACATAATTAACTGTTTGACTATGCACCTCTTCCGAATAGTTGTCAACTGTATTCATGATGTTTTGGTACTTATATGAATTAACTACTAAGGCACGGCTAACCACATCTTGCTTATTATGGCACAGTTAGTTATTTCTCTGAAAAGTAATGAACATAACTTCTTCTACGTATCAAATCATTATGTCGAACGAACATAGCCTTCTCGTTATTTCTATCTGCTGTATGTAACGCGTCACGTCTCAATTTCACCTAGCATAACCAGCTTATGTTTAAGGGTCAACACGTTCAGATTTGATTTGTTAAGGTGCTGATTAATCTAAATTTAAAATGATATACAAATATAAATAAATTTATGCTATCTTTTCCACTACTTTTTGACCGAGTAGGGAGGCTGTGGTTTTTCACTGTGGTTTTTCCTGACATGCGTTTTTTTCAATTTTTTTGTCTTTACTTAAAATATCTGCAAACACGTGGGATATCAATAATTATCACATGACAAACATTGCTTTCAAAGTTATTTAAATAACAGCGAACAAAGCATTAAGCATTAATGTATTTGCTACGAATTATTAGTTGAGGTCCACTTACAAGTTTTGTTGATTTCTTAAAAGTGAAAATCAATTGAAATATATTTATTTATTGAAGTAAGCGAATCTATGAATGTTGCTTCTGAAATGCATTCAGCTTAAAAGGAGTCTATTGTTCTACTGAAGTTTAGAAACAATCATTCTGTTCTTGATTTGTGTAATAAAAGCTTCGATTTTGAACTCCGAACGGAATCACATTCGATTGTAGCATGATTCTGTCATTTTACAGAGTTGAAACATTACTTGTATATTTTCATGTCAATAATCATGCAAATGTTTCGTATTTAGTTAACGTTCAAATTTATATTGCGTTTTGTTATTGCTGCCATCTGAGGAAATGCTCAGGGCAATCCTGTGATCTGTAAGAATGCACTGAATATTTCAATGTTTACTTACATTACAAAAAATAAATATTTTAAGTTCATTTCTTATAAATACTGGACATACAAGGCAAACAAGTGTAAAAGAAAATAAGAAAAGCGTTTGACATAACAACTATCTTTTAAGTGAAATGGTATGAGGTAGGTTGCTCCCGGTTTTCAGGATATTTAATACATAGTGCCTGACAAAATAAAAAAATTAAATATGGAACTCTTTGTTAAAATATAAATTACGAAAGGACTCGGCTTTGTACATATTCGATTCGATTAACTTCAAACATTTTGGTAAACATTATGTTTCTAATATGTATAGATAATTACTTCTTAAACAGTTAGATGATGTCCAGTTGTAAAGTGTTTAAAAAGAAATTAGTTAAAAAATCTAACTCTTAGTTTCTGTATAAATAATGCCAATATTTTCGGGAAAGTTATTTTGTTCTTTTGATGAAACAAATTCTTATTCTGGCCATAAAAATATCAACAACTAGATTTTCTACAAAACTACTGAGAACTGCTGAAGTGTAACAAAGATGGTACAAATTTCACCAATTAAAATCTTTACGAGAGGAAGGTATCAAGTTGACATCAAATATAACGACAGGGCTCCATATAAACTAAATTTAAATTTACTGTACTGACAATATAAGTAATATATCGATGAGGATATCCTTGAATTGTGGAGAACAAAAAGCTCTGAAATCGTTATTACCAAATGTATTTGCTGATTTCCATTGTTATTCTTTTCAATGTTCGGAAACATAATGCCTTTGAATTAAATGTGAACGGAAAAGAAATTCAATTTGCTAGCAATAAGCAATAATTCAAATAATTCAATGAATAAATAAACAAGAATGAAAACAATTGTGCTTGAGTAGAATTTTAACCCGATACCTTTAACTGCAAGGCAATGCATTTAACATTCGAGTTACTAAGAAGGCCATTCCAGAATTTCAACAACAAGCTACCGTCGTAGAAAAAAAATCAGTAAGTAATACAAATTTTAGAAATACTGAAATATTAATAAGAAAAAAAAGAAAAAAAAAAAGAAAGACAACAAATATATACGATCAATACTCTGAACCTTCCGTAGCAGCTACCATATTGAAAGTAAAAATAACAATCACGTGCACATCTTATACAAAGGAATAATTAGGTAAAATTTAGTGACTTTAATTTTATGAATTATTTATAGAAGAGATATAAAATGACTTACTTTGATTTCTTTATTGTGTATTCTAGAGACTCATTCTATTTCTTAGTTTGTATATTCAAAATAAAGGTTAGGCATTTGTTATTTCTAACGAGGGGAATTATCTTTCAAGTCTCCGGATCACAATAACAAGTATAACTTATTCTACCAAGAAAGATATGTCTTACCAGTGAAAATGATATTTATTTGCAACAAAATCATACCTGACTTTTCTTTTGAAACCGGTGAGCATGTTGAAAATATAGTGCAGTAATATTTTCAATAATATTGCAAAAAATATAAGAAAGGCCTTTACATAAAAAAAGACATAAAAACGAAAGTAAGACATATGTAAACATAGTTGCTATGGTAATAGAAAGGATTTTTTTAATCTTTTGTATGAAACCACAAGGCTCTGAGCCTTAAGATTTGGTATGTAGCATTGTCTAGTGAATCTCTACCAAATTTGTTCAAATTAAACCCCTTGGATCAAAATTGGCACTGCCCCATTGTTCAATTTATTTAACATAGGCTTATATATGGAAAAATCCTAAAAATCTTCTTTTATGAAACCACAAAGCCTTGAAGATACTTTTTATTTAAGCATCAGCTAGAAAAGCTACAAAGTTTGTTCAAATTATGCCCCTTGGGTCAAAATTGTCCCTTCCCTAGAAGTCACTTGATTTTAATAGAGATTTTATAGGGAAAACCTTAAAAAATCTTCTTGTCTGAAGCCACAAAGCCAAGAGCTGAGATTATTTTTTTTCATGGAGAATCAGCTCAAGGTCTCTGCCAAAATTGTTCCAATTCTGACCCATGGGGTCATTAATTGGCCGGCCCAGGGTCACTTGATTTTATATAGGTTTATAAAGGGAAGACTAAAACAATCTTCTTGCCTGAAACCACAAACTAAACTAAGTCTTTTGGCATAGAGCATCAGCTAGAGGTCCTCTAAGAAGTCTGTTCAAATTTTGTCCCTGGAGTCAAAATTGGCCCAATTCTGGGGATCCTCTTTGTGCTAAATATTTTATCTTTTAAAATCTTCCTGTGAGAACCCGTAAATTTTAGACCTAATATTTTTTGCATGGAGCATCATCTAGAGCTATCCAAATTCCTCAGATATCTATAGATAAATGGAGATACTAAAGGGAAAAGTACAACAAGAGGGCCATGATAGCCCAGGATCGCTCAACTGAATACTTTGGCTTTGGGTCTGCTGTTGAGCAAACAACAGAAGCCTTTTTAGGGTTCTCCCTATATAAATTTACTTCATACAAGTTATCCCAAAGGTAGAACCAATTTTTACCCAAGGGGCATAATTTGAACAAATTTGGTAGAGGACTTCTAGCTGATGCTATATGTGTTTGCGTTTGCTTAGAAATCAGGAGATCGAGAGATATTGATATAAGTTGTAAGAACTTGCTTCCCAGTCGATGTAAAATAAATAAGTTAAATTAAACTAAACCAGGCAGAGAAAACAACATTCTTTTTCATTTATTTATTTAAAAACAAAGAAAATAATAGCACACAAAGAGACTTTGTTAAAAAATATAAAAGAAAATAAGATATAATGTTTCGGACTCAAGACTGTTTTTTTTTTTGGAGAAAAGGAGGTAGTTTCCTTCCCGGGATTTCTTCATGTCTAATACATGGGACCTGAAATAAAGAAGAAAAATAAAGATAAGTTAATGTTATAACACTAATTATTGAATTATTTATTGGATTATGATTACGATTTTATTTGATTGTCAAAATGTAACTTGTCAAAATGACACATGAAGTAACAAAGCCTAATAGAATGACCACTAAGTCATTTTTATTTTATCTCTAAAAAAAGATGAATTCAAGTAGGAAAACATTAGAATGAAAACTGATTTCACTTTCATATTTGCTTTTAGAAAATAAGTTAAAATATTCGATTAAATGATGTAATAATTCTTTAAATCGACTTTTAAATCATTAATTAACGTTGATGATTCTTTTTAAATCAGACACCAGCCACGTATGATGCATTGAGTTGATAATGATTAAACGTATAATTAATTTTAATGGACTAGATACAAAATAAAAGAAGTTGACTTACGAAAATCTCCACCTCTGTGTTCAAAACGCCCTCTATTTCTGTATCTCATTCCTCCGAACCTGTGCCCATCGTCATCTCCAGACCATCTACGACCCCCTCTTGGCCAGCCTGACATACCGTGAGAGTCAAAGCGCCCTGATCCGGACCAACGTCCAACCCTATCAAAGTTGTCGAAACGTCTTCTTCCATAGTCTTGCGAAAACACACAGCAGAACATGGACACAACAAGAATGGTGATAAAAACTTTCATGTTGACACGCTTCACTGAAAGTAAGTCATTAGTAATTGAATTACACCATAAGCATTTTACTTCGGAGTAAAGAATTGTTTTAGATTTTAAAAAATCGTTAAAATGCGTTGAACACTGCTTAAAACTTTATATTGTGAGTATGAACAGAATCTATCGTAAATGTGCTGCAGCGAATATAATGAATCAAAAACTTAGAAATAACAAAAGCTAGAGTATGCCTGAAACAAAATACAATAATATTTTTTGTATGCATCAAAATAAATAAATAAATAATATTCCGGAAATAAACGTGCTAATATAAGAATGTTTTAGAGATGCTTTACAAAAAGCATGGCGAAATAATACGACTTACTTACACATTTTTTTAATTCTTACTTTATTTCATGAAAAATCCTTCCCTTACTTCGAAAAAATAGATATTATTAATAAGAAATTTTCCTCCTTTTTCAACAGTTATCACCAGTTTATAATGTACTAAATAATTCTAATTTCTGTATTTTGAAGAAGAAATGTAGCCAACATTCTCTTTATTTCCTTTTTTCATGATTATTTAAACAATTATGAGAACGATTTACATATCTTAACAGTAAAAGGTCAATTCTTACCTGAACAATAAGATTCGAACAAAATACTTTCAGTGGATAAACTGCACCGGTAAAACAAATTCAGGTCTTTTTATACACTAAAGATGTGTAATCATATGCATCAGTCAAAACGCTGTGAAAGGTAAATTGAATGTCATGATAAAACGTCAAGGGTGGACGTACATTGTCACAGTTACGTACTGCGCTTTGAATTGATTAATTTCCTTCCATCTCGTTTATATTGTTATAATTATTATAATATTTGCATCATTTTAACTTGAGATGTTAAATAGTTTTTATACGCGAGGAATGAAGTTCTATATTTAGGAATTAATCAAAACAAATTGTCGACAAAAAAGGTTAACCTTTATCACAAAACCAGAGCAGTTTTCGTAAATAGGTTTTAGCTTGCCCGTTAATTCGACAACACTGTTACAGTAAAAGTAAATACACATATTGACAATTATAGGAAACAATAAAAACATCAGGTAAAAGTGATATGGATCAACGCCTTGAAATAGGCATAAAACATCCGCAAAACCCGCAACAATCATTCCATTAGTCTAACATCGAAAGCAGTTATTGTTATCAGTACACCAAACACTTCTAACAGCAATTTGAAAATAAGGTTACTGTATAATTCAGATTATAATTGAGATTGTAATGTCTGCTATAAAACAGCAACATTCTTAGAACAACTTTATGTATTAAGGCAATGTCCCTTACTAAATATAAAAGGGCTGAAACTTAATAAGTCAGTTAATGAAGGACAAGTGCGAAGGATAGTTGAAATGTTCATCTACCTAATTAACCAATACAAAAATGTTTTAACTGCATAGAAACATGAAAAAAGTATTCTAGTTCGCTAAACTGAAACTTATCTACAAATATCAAGACTTTTAATAAAATTTAAGAATTATTCCAAGACTTACTGAACCGTGGTATCAGGCTTTTTCCAACATAAGTGTGTAAAAGGGCTGTGATATTTCGTAGAAGTCAAACAATATTTACAAGAAACTACTTTGTAAATGAAACGTACCTCAATTAAAAATTCTCACTCAAACATGCAATTTACATAGATGTATAGGGCATTCTCTGCAATATATGCAGGGGTAGAAAATATACTTGAAAATAGGGCTATTTATTAGAGTGAGAGCATTACATCAGTTGAAGTAGAAATGTAAAATCAACTCTCAAGAGATAGGTTACACATTGTAGGTGGGTGGCAGCAGGGATTGTGAAAACTGTTCGTCGCCCATGTCTATGTGTCTCGTTTCAACGACCAAAACAAAAAGGAAAAAACGCTACAAAAATTCTGTGAAATCATTTCATTGTATGTTCAAAAGGCATCTGAAAGGTAAAAATTAAATAAATGTATCCTGCATAAATTTATTTGGCCATATAGAAGTCAATTGATTCAGTGTCTAAACAACTTTTTAAAATATATACAAATACAATAAAAAGCTTATGTCGAAATGTGGCACGAGTGTCGAAATGGGAGACTTTTTAATGAGCCAAAGGGTCTTCTCAGGATTGGAAACACTTATCTAACTACCAGTATATTTTAGTATACCAGTAGAAGAGTACGAAAATTTTAGTTTCCAAAAGTGAATGATTTGTATTCTGGTTTTGAATTAAAGGGATATTTGAAATGAAGTATTCAATATAAATATCTATTCTACTATTAACAGAACCAACTTCATGTATATCAGATATAGCGTGAATTAGCTGTAAATGACATTTTCTCGAAAACTTATTCTTAAGATAAAGTATAATTATACTTTCGTTAACGAAAGTCCGTGTAATAACCAATATTTTTTCGATTTTTTATAATCTAAATAAGTTTACCAGTAAATAAAAACATTGAAAGTATTAGTTACATTTATTTTTCTATGTAAGTCTTGGCTTCTTGAACTCAGGATTCCGTAGTTGGCATGTAACGCCGCTCTCTGGACCGTTACCTGGAATAATAAAGTCATTCTGAAAAAGCAACTCCTTGAAAATTTTGAGAGGCGGGTTTTTTATCATGGGATGTAGCACAAACTATTATAAATTTTAAATATGCAATTTTGAAATTTCATGAAAACCTTTCTTTACCAGATACTGACGTAAAGAAACAGTACTTGTAATCAATTACTGAAAAATCTTGAGTTTTGGAATTTGATTTTTTTTTTGGACCGCTTATTCAAACATTTTTACATCAATGAAACACAAATACAGATAAGTATGAAACTTTTCGACTTTTAAACGAAATTGTATTTAGTGAACGACTTGTGTCTACATATACTATTTTGCGTCGAATATAATGTGGAATAACACATCAATCAAGCCGATCAATTATACGTTTGTCATTCTTGTTTTGTAACATCTTCCTTTGTGATTTCCAATTAAAGTTACAAAAATAAGACTGTGTTTTCATATTTTCAGTTTACACCTGATTATTGCGGTAGTGTTTTCACTAAAAGTTGAGGAAGTGAAAAATATGGTGAAGTCGTGACATGAATGAAAAGGAACATACTTAAATGAAGAAGAAGAACGTATATTTCACCTTTAACATCACAAATAACACATTTAGTTGAAATTTGACAGTTATTTATATTTGGTTGAACAATTGTTTTGAGGTTATCATATTTAATTGAGCATTCACTTTATCGCCTGTCGTCTAAAAATGTACACACTACAGTTGTCTAGGGAATAAGACAAAACTGGGAGATGTTAGCTTTTATTCTGTGTTCCAAAAAATATTAAAGGTAAACTACATGAAATATTGTTATTTTAAGTCCATGTTTAAATGAGACATTAGCAAAAGAGGCAATTGTGTGACTTGTTTTCAGATCACATTTAAAACTTAAAGTTTTTTATACACATTTTAAGAAACATTATGAGAAACTCTTCTGTAGTTTCAGCTGTTATACCCCATTCGCTTTCCCTGTTTTATCGATGGAGATGAGGATAAACAAAATATAAAGCGTAACGTTTTCTTTTTATGTCATTTGATAAAGCTATCACATAAGAGGGTACCATGATTGATGTCAATGTTCCACTTCGTCAGTTTGCTTTACTCACAAAAAATGCTGGGTCAAAGGGTTGAAGCTCATTTTACTATGTTCTTGTTTTAAAACCTACTGTACATAGAATCAGTAAATCGCCAATGGTTCCCTTTGCTACATGTATGCTGTGCAATGTAGTCATTGCAAACACAGGTTAAATACAATCTCCTTTGGACTACTGTTACTTTTACTTGTTAAGAAGGAACGAAATCTTTCTAAAGAAGAGACAAAGACGCAGTGTGTATTGATAATTAGATATAGCCTCTGGTACGGATATTATGACCTTGTAAAAGAGAGATAAGCTAGCCTCAAATTTCTGCATGTTTAAAATATTGGACTGAAATAAAATATCAAAAACTATAAAATATAATTAGTGTTGTAATATTTCACACTCATTTCACGTAGTCATGATGGCAGTAATCTTTTGGACACAGAAGAGGAAATATGTTGATGACAATGTCAATTTTTGAGATGGAAGCTAGGTGAATAATGTCATGATCACTTATAAAAATTTAACTATTGGTTTAAAATGAATTTTGAAATGCTTCTGTCTTCAAAATGTTCCAAACAAATTTAAAAGTGTGATTTCATACATCAGTTCAAAAATCTAAGATGACGTGTGCTTGTGAGGAATGAACTCATATTTTTTCAGAATATGTGATTCGATAAAAATCACACACATTTTGACACTCATCTTTACAATTACGTTTTACAGTATGCACAAGCAAGCGTATTGCAGAATATTACAGTTCGGTATTCTTCTCAAATGTCTTACCCCTCCCCATTCCTCCTTTCTCCCCTTGATTTACAAAGAATTGTCAAAAGGAAGGGGAGGAACGTGTTGGAGATGTTCTTTTGATAAAGGTATCTTTCATCCTTGAAATTCTGCATAACACAGTAATTAAGCGAATTCTTTCTGTAAAAAGTTGGTAGTGTCTGAAAGGTTAAATATCTTAACGGGGGAAAATAATGGTCATTTGCACGATGAAAACAACGTTTTTTGTCAAAGTGAATCTGATTTATTTCTATCTGTCTCGCCAATAAATTTGTTTATTTATCACATTAACGAAATTGTTAAAAATTAATCTACTAAAATTTACGTGAAATTACAAAGGCCTGAAACAATAAGAACATAACTAGCCTCGTTCCATCAATATTTCTATATCAAGCTACCTAGTCAACTTAAAATAATATCAGAATGGAAAGGGATTAAGGGTAAGGGTTAATACAGTTAATTTTATAACAGTTCATGTTGTGGTTTAGGTATCTTTTATTCATGAGCACACAACGTGTTGTTATATTGTAATAATGTCGTATCTGTTTTTTTGTGAACATTTACATCTCAAACGAGTCAATATAAACAGTTATCACATAAAGGAAAAATGCACATGGCTTTTCAGTCAAACTGAAGAAGCGTTATATCATTGCAAGGCTTTGATTGTATTTTATATATAAACAATGCAAGACTCTTCTCCGTCCTTTGTCGAGAAAAAGGTTTGTCTTAAAGTTGTTTTAAATAGTTTTTAAATACTTTATAGGCTTTGAATTATGGATGATAAAAAGAGAATGACCTATTGGCCAAAACTGCCTTTCACGGGGCCGAAATAAATCTGTCGCTCGAGCTACTACAATGACACTTGTGCAGTCTTAATAAAACAAAGTTACAATATATTAGGGTTGATCATCAAATATTCCTCTGCCTGTCAACCTGTGCCATGCATTTACTTGTTACTATACTTAGCATTATTTCGCTGTTTTGGGGATGTTTATAGATATATAAATTTTTGACCATGCACCTCTTCTGCATAGTTGTCAACTGTATACTTGATGTTTTTGTACTTACATGAATTAACTACTAAGGCACGGCTAACCACATCTTGCAGATTATGGCAACTTTCTTTTTCTCTGAAAAGTAATGAATATAACTTCTTCTACGTATCAAATCATTATGTCGAACGAACATAGGTATGTAACACGTCAAATATTAATTTCACCAATCACAACCAGCTTACGTTTAAGGTCCACATGTTCAGATGTGATTTGTTAAGGTGCGGATTAATCTAAAATTACAATGATGTACAAAAATAAATAAATTGATGCTATCTTTTCCTCTACTTTTGCCCAGTAGGGAGGCTGGGGTATTTGACTGTGTTTTTTCCTAACATGCGTTTTATTTAAACTTTTGTTTCTTTACTTAAAATATCTGAAAACACGTGAGATATCAATATTTATCACATGACATACATTGTTTTCAATGTTATTTATCGCTTAAGTTTGTTTTTTATTTACACATATTACAGCAAACAAAGCATTAAGCATTTATGTTTTTGCAACGAATTAATAGTTAAGGAAAATTTACAAGTTTTGTTGAATTCTTTAAAGTGAAAGTCAATTGAAAGCTTTTATTTCATTGAAGTAAGCGAATCTATGAATGTTGCTTCTGAAATGCATTCAGCTTAAAAGGAGTCTATTGTTCTACTGAAGTTTAGAAACAGTCATTCTGTACTTGATTTGTGAAATAAAAACTTTGTACTCCGAACGGAATCACATTCGGTTGTACCATGATTCTGTCATTTAACAGAGCTGAAACATTATTTGTATATTGTCATTTCAATAATTATACAGATGTTTTTATTTAGTTAAGGTTCAAATTTATATTGCGTTTTGTAATTGTTGCCATCTGAGCGAATGTTCACGGGAATCCCGTGTTATGTAAGAAGGCACTGAATATTTCAATGTTTACTTACATTACAAAAGCAATAAATATTTTAAATTCATTTATTTTTAATACGGGACGTACCAGGCAAACAAGTGTAAAAGAAAATAAGAAAAGCGTTTGGCATGACAAGTATCTTTTAAGTGAAATGGATGGAGGTAAGTTGCTCCCGGATTTCAGAATAACTAATACATAGTGCCTGACATAATGATATAAAAATATGCAGCTCTATGTTGAAATAGAAGTTACGTAAGGACACGATTTTTATTTTTATTTATGCTTCTCTTTGGATGTATGTTAAATATAAGATTACTTAACAATACAAACAAATTCCAATAAGCACATCTTAAGAGCTAGAGAGAGAGAAAGAGAGAGAGAGACTGCGTGTGGATATGAATATGTAATTAACTTAGGTATAATAAGATATTCTATATCTTAAAATGATTGCTTAATTTAATGTACCGATGTACAGCATCGAAAATAAAGGAAAATAGTTAAAATGCTATCTCTTGGTTTTTGTATAAATAATGCTAATATTATCAGGAATGTTATTTTGTTCTTTGGATGAATAAAAACATCGGCTGTGACTTCCATTAAATATCAACAACTAGTTATTCTACAAAACTACTGAGAACTGCTGAAAAGTGATAACAAAAATGTACAAATTTCACCAATTAAAATTTTTACGAGAAGAAAGTTTCAAACTCGACATCAAATATAACGAAAAAGTTCAAAATAAACTACATTTAATTTCATTCAAATACTGTACAGAGAATATACTTATTAGGTAATATATCAGTGACGATACCCTTTAATTGTGGAGAACAAAAAGCTCTGAAATCGATATTACCAAATGTATTTGCTGATACCCGTTTTTTTCAGTGTTCAGAAACATAATAATTCGCCTACCTAGTAAAGTCAGTATTGACGTTTGGCAGTAATAAGTTGAAGTTGAAATAATAGCCTTTGAATTAAATGTGAACCGTAAAGAAATCCAATTTGCCAGCAATAAGCCAGTAATTCAAATAATTTAATTAATAAATAAACAAGAATGAAAACAATTGTGCTTGAGTAGAATTTTAACCCGATACCTTGAACTTCAAGGCAATGCATTTAACATTCGAGTTACTAAGCAGGTCATTCCAGAGATTCAGCAACAAGTTACTGCCGTAAAAATAATTCAGTGAGTAATGCAAGGTTAAGAAATACTGAAATATTAATAAAAGAACAAGAAAAGGAAAGAAAAAAACAACAAATATATGCGATCAATACTCTGTGCCTTCCGTAGCAGCTACCGTACTGAAAGTAAAAATAACAATAACTTGCACATCTTATAAAAAAGGAATAGTTATGTAAAGTTTAGTGACTTAACTTTTTTGAATTACTTATAGAAGATATATATAGAATAACCTACTTTGATTTCTTTATGGTGTAGTCTAGAACCTCATTCTATTTCTTGGTTTGTATATTCAAGATGAAGGTGAGGATTTTGTTATTTCTAACGTTGGGAATTAGCTTTTAATTCTGCGGATCACAATTACAGGTAGAACTTATTTTACCAAGAAAGATGTCTTACCGGTGAAAATGATATTTATTTGCAACCAAATCATTCCTAACTTTGCTTTTCAAACCAGTGAGTATGTTAGAAATATAGTGCAGTATTTTTTTCAGTGATATTGCAAACAATATAAGAAAGGATTTTACTTAAAATAACATAAAAACAAAAGAAGGGTATATGTAAACATAGTTGCTATGGCAACAAAAAGGAAAAACTTAAAAAAATCTTCTTGTATGAAACCACAAGGCGTTGAGCCTTAAGAGTTGGTATGTAGTATTGTCTAGTGAACCTCTACCAAGTTTGTTCATACTAAACCCCTGTGATTAAAACTGGCCCTGCCCCGGGGGTCAATGTATTTAACATAGGTTTATATAGGGAAAAACCTTAAAAATCTTCTTTTATGAAACCACAACCCCTAGAACTTAGATATTTTAATTGGAGCATCATTGGATCATCAGCTAGAGGTCTCTTCTTCCAAATTTGTTCAAATTATGCCCCTCGGCTAAAAATTGGAACTTCCCTATGAGTCACTTGATTTTAATAGACCTATATAGGGAAAACCTTAAATATCTTCTTGTCTGAAGCCACAAAGCCAAGGGCTAAGATTTTTTTCATGGATAATCAGCTCAAGGTTTCTGCCAAGATTGTTTAAATTATGTCCCATGGGGTCATAAATTGCTTGGCCCAGGGGTCACTTGATTTTACATAGGTTTATATAGGGAAGACTAAAAATATCTTCTTGCCTGAAACCACAATAGCTAAACTAAGTCATTTTGCATAGAGCATCAGCTAGAGGTCCTCCACCAAATTTGTTCAAAGTTTGTCCCTGGGTTGAAAATTGTCCCCATTCTGGGGATCCAATTTTATCTTTTTAAACCTTCTTGTTAGAACCCATACATTTTAGACCTTATATTTTTTGCATGGAGCATCATTTAGAGGCATCCAAATACCTCAGATATCTAAAGTTAAATGAAGATTCTAAGGGGAAAAGTACAACTAGAGGGCCATGATGACCAAGGATCACTCAACTGCATACTTTGGCTCTGGGTCTGCTGTTGAGAAAACAACAGAAGCCTTTTTAAAGCCCTTGTATATAAATCTATCTGAATTCAAGTTACCCAAATTGTAAAGCCAATTTTCACCCAAGGGACATAATTTGAACACTTAGTAGAGTATCTCTAGCTGGATGCTCAATGTAAAATATCTAAGTCACCGAGGCTAAAATAAATTTACTAATTTGATTTCGAGAGATATTGATATAAGTTGTCTGAACTTGCTTCCCAATCGATGTTAAACAAATAAGTATAAATTAAACTAAAACAGTGCAGAAGAAAACAGAATTCTTTTTCATCTATTTATTTATATACAAAGAAAAGAATAGTACACAAAAGAGATTTTGTTAACAAATATAAAAGAAAATAAGATATAATGTTTAGGATTCAAGACTGTTATTTTCGGAGAAAAGGAGGTAGTTTCCTTCACATGGATTTCTTCATATCTAATACATGGGACCTGAAATAAGAATAAAATAAAGATAAGTTAAAGTTATAACACTAATGATTGAATTATTTATTGGATTTATGATTACGATGGTATTTGATTGTCAAAATGCAACTTCTGTCAGAATGACAGATGAACAAACAAAGCCTAATAGAATGACCACGAAGTCATTTAGATTTGTTCTTTCTAAAACAAAGAAATGAATTCAAGTAAGAAAACATTAAAATGAAAACTGATTACACTTTTATATTTAGTTTTTAGAACATTAGTTAAAATATTAAAAATTAAAAGATGTAATTATTCTTTAAATAGACTAAAAACTACTGTATGAAAAAATATCACTTTGCCAGCATTAATTTAAAGCTGAGAGTAGAATCATTATTTAACGTTGATGATTCTTTTAAAAATCAGACACCAGCCACGTATAAGATGCATTGAGTTGCAAAGTGATTAAACGTATAATTAGTGTTAATGGTCTAGTTACAAAACAATATAAGTTTGACTTACGAAAATCTCCACCCCTGGGTTCAAAACGCCCTCTATTTCTGTATCGCATTCCTCCGAACCTGTGCCCATCGTCATCTCCAAACCATCTACGACCCCCTCTTGGCCAGCCTGACATACCATGAGAGTCAAAGCGCCCTGATCCGGACCAACGTCCAACCCCATCAAAGTTGTCGAAACGTCTTCTTCCATAGTCTTGCGAAAACACACAGCAGACCATGGACAGGACAAGAATGGTGATAAAAACTTTCATGTTGACACGCTTCTCTGAAAGTAAGTAATTAGGAATTAAATTACACCATAAGCATTTTACTTCGGAGTAAAGGATTGTTTTTGTTTTTTTTTTAAAAAAGAGTTACATTATCACATTATTATTGTATGCATCAAAATGTCTTAATGAAAATCAGTTTGCATTTTCGGAGATAAACGTGCTAATGTAAAAATGTGTTTAGAGATGCTTTACAAAAAGCATGGTAAAATAGTACGACTTACTTACACGTTTTTTAATTATTACTTTATTTCATGAAAAATTCTTCCCTTACTTCAAAAAAATAGATGTAATTAGCAAGACATTTTCTTTTTTTTCAACAGTTTATCAACCAGTTTATAGTATACTAAGTTATCTTATTTTTGAATACTGAAAAACAATCGTAGCCAGCATTTATTTTCCCTTAATTTCCTTTTTTATGATTATTTAAACAAATATGAGAACAATTTACATATATTAACTGTAAAAGTTCATTTCGAAAGAAGTTCTTACCTAAATAAGAATAAAATAAATTCAGTGGATAAACTGCACTGGTATAACAAAATAAGGTTTTTTTATACACTGAAGATGTGTAATCATGTGTATCAGTCAAAATGTTGTTAAACGTAAAATTAAATGTCATGATAAAACGTCAAGTGTGACGTACATTGTCACAGTTACGTACTACGCTTTGAATTGATTACATGAAATTTCCTTCCGCCTCGTGATTATTATTTCAATATTTATTATTTTTGCATCGTTTTAATTTAAGATGATAAATATTTTTTATACGTGAGGAATGATGTTTTATAATTAAGAATTAATCAAAATAGAACTTTGTCGATAAAAGGGGCAAAAATTAATGATTTAACCTTTATTACAAAACCAGAGCAGGTTTCTTAAAAACACATTGGAGCTTGCCCGTTAATTCGACAACACTATAACAGTAAAAGTATATACACATATTGACAATTTTAGGAAACAAAAAAACGTCAGTAGGCATAAAACATCCGCAAAAACCGCAGTAATCTTTTCAATAGTCTAAAATCGAAAGCAGTTGTTGTTTTCAGAACACTTAACACATAGAACATCAATTTGAAAATAAGGTTATTGTTTAATTCATGATGTTATAATGTCTGCTATAAACCTGTGCTTTTTTTAGAACAACTCTATGTATTAAGGCAACGTCCCCTACTAAACAGTAAAAGCGGTGATACCAAATAAGTCAGTTAATGAAGGACAAGTGCGAAGGGTAGTTGAAATGTTCATCTACCTAATTAACAATGCAAAAATGTTTTAACTGCACAGAGACATGAAATAAGTATTCCAGTTCGCTAAAATGAAACTTATCCGCAAATATTAAGACTTTTGATGAAATTAAAGAATGGTTCCAAGACTTACTGAACCGTGGTATCAGCCTTTTTCCAACGAAAGTGTCTAAAAGGGCTGTGATATTTCGTAAAAGTTGTATAATATTTACTTTGTAAATGAAACGTACCACAAGTAAAATTCTTGCTCAAACATGCAGTGCACATAGGTGTTTAGGGTATTCTTTGCAATAAATGCAGGAGCAGATAATATACTTGAAACTAAGGTTATTTATGGTTATTTATTAAAATTAGGGCATTACTTCGGTTGAAGCCGAAATGTAAAATTCAACTTTCAAGAGATATGTTACATTTAAGGGAATGGTCAATTGTCTTATATCAATATTTGTAGGTGGATGGCGATATTTACATCCAGGCAGCAGGGATTGAAAACTGCTCGTCGCCCATGTCTTTGTGTCACGTCGTCAACGACAAAAAAATCAAACAAGAAGAAACGTCACAAAAATCTGTGAAATCATTTTAAATGATGCTCGATACTTAGAACTAGAATTATCAAGGTTGAGAAACGTTTTGTAAGCACGAGTTCATTGTATTTTCAAAAAGCATCTGAAAGATAAAAAATAAGTAAATGGATACCGCATAAGTTGATTGGGCCAAATGTCAACTGTTACAGTGTCCAAACAACTTTTTAAAAATATACATGAATTACAATAAAAAGCGTTTGTCGAATTTTGGTTCGAGTGCCGAAATGGGTGACTTTTTTTGATGAGCCAAAGGGTCTTCTCGTGATTGGAAACACTTATCTAGCTAGAAAGAGTTATCACATAAAGACTGCCCTTGGATCTGTTGTTTACCAGTATACTTTGGCATACCTGTTAAAGAGTTGAAAATTTGAGTTTCAAAAAGTGGATAATATGTATTATGGTTGAAGTGGAAAGTAATTTGAATTGAAGAGATATTCGAACTTAAGTATTGAAGATCAATACCTATTCTATTATTTACAGAACCAACCTCCTGTATATCAGATATAGCACGTACTAGCTGTACCTTTTTCAGATATTAAACGTAAATAAGGTTACCAGTAAATTAAAACATTGAAAGTATAACTTACATTTATTTTTCTATATGAGTCTTGACTTCTTAGACTCAGGATTCCGTAGTTGTCATGTAACGCCGCTCTTGGGACTTTAACCTAGATAAAATAGTCATCCTGAAAAAAGCAACTCCTTGAAAATTTCGAGAGGCGTTTTTTTAACTTGGCGTGTAGCACAAGCTATTA
This sequence comes from Cyclina sinensis, assembly GCA_012932295.1. Taxonomy (NCBI): domain Eukaryota; kingdom Metazoa; phylum Mollusca; class Bivalvia; order Venerida; family Veneridae; genus Cyclina; species Cyclina sinensis. The sequence goes on along the minus strand of JAAONU010000012.1, from coordinate 3,908,170 downwards.
CAAATCCGAAATACGCAATTTTGAAATTCCGCGAAAACCTATTTACCAATTACTGACGTGAAGAAAGAGTACATGTAATCAATTTCTGAAAAGTCTTGAATTTTGGAAATTGTTTTTTTTTCATTTAGGACTGATAATTCAAACATTTTTACATCAATGAAACACAAATATAGGCAAGTTTGAAACCGAGCTACTTTTCCAGCTATATAGGATTATTTTAACCCCATGACTTTTGTGGAATTTAAGTAGTTTGGCGTTTTATAAAATGTTCAGAAATATTATAATTATGATTTTCTTTTCTGAAAAGGGCCCCATACAATTAAATATATTTCTAGCGTATACCTTATCAAAGACTACAATGTGTCGATTAAGCAGGTGAAACTCTTACAAAAATCTGCTTTTATCAAGAATATGGCTGCAACGTTTTATTCGACGAAATAAGCGGTTTGTTTTTAAAAGTGGTATTTAGTGAACGACTTTTGTGTACACGTACTATTTTGCGTCGAATATAATGTGGAATAACACATCAATCAAGCCGATCAATTATATGTTTGTCATTCTTGTTTTGTAACATCTTCCTTTGATTTTCCAATTATAGTTACAAAAATAAAACTGTGTTTTCATATTTTCAGTTAAAACCTAATTTTTTGCGGTAGTGTTTTCCCTTAAAGTTGAGGAAGTGAAAAATATGTTGAAGTCGTGACATGAATGAGGAGGAACATACTGAAATGAAAAAGAAGATCGTATATTTCACCTTTAACATCACAAATAACACATTGCGGTTGAAATTTGACAGATATTTATATTTGGTTGAACAATTGTTTTGAGGTTATAATATTTAATTGAGCATTCATCAGATAATTTACCGTCATGTACACACTACAATTGTCTAGAGAATAAGACAAACCTGGGAGATGTTAGCTTTTATTCTGTGTTCCAAAGACTATCAAAGGTAAGCTACCTGAAATATTGTTACTTTTAAGTCCATAGTGAAATGAGACATTAGAAAAAGAGGCAATTGTGTGACCTATTTTCAGCTCATATTTTAACTTAAATGTTTTTATTACACATTTTAAAAAAAAAAACATCATAAGAAACTCCTCAGTAGTTTCAACTGTTATCCCCCATTTGCTTTCCCTGTTTTATCGATGAAGATGAAGATAAACAACACATAAAGCGTAACGTTTTCGTTGTCATTTGATAAAGCTATCACTTAAGAGGGTACCATAGCTGATGTCAGTATTCTACTTCGTCAGTTTGCTTTATTCACAAAAATACTGGGTCACAGGGTTGAAGCCCATTTGACTATGTTCTTGCTTTAAGAACTACTGTACATAGAATCAGTTAATCCTAAACGGTTCCCTTTGCTACAGGTCTGCTGTGCAATCTAGTCATTGCAAACACATGGTAAATACAACCTTCCTTGGACTGCTTCTACGTTTACTTGTTAAGAACGAAAGTACTCTTTTTAAAGAAGTGACTAAGACGCAGTGTGTATTGATAATTAGATATTACCTCTGGTACGGATATTAAGAGAGATAAGCTAGCCTCAAATTTCTGCATGTTTAGAATACTGGACTGAAATAAGATATCAATAACGTTACAATATATTAAATGTTATTAAAATTCACACTCATTTCACGTAGTCATGATGGCAATAATCTTTTGGACAAAGAAGGTGGCAATATGTTGATGACAATGTTAATTATTGTAAATGAATCTAGATGAATAATGTCGTTATCACTTACAAAGTTTTAGCTGACTATTGCTTTTAAATGAATTTTGAAATGCTCCTGTCTTCAAAATTTTCCTAACGAATAACACAGGTTGTCTCCATACTCTAGTTGTAAAATAAAAAATGACAGAAAATGTGATATGGCGATATTTTGTAGTTCGGTAGTTTTCTAAAGTGCTTTAAAAATAGCAAATACTATATGTATGCGCTTCCTTCACAATGAATTGCCTAATAGAAAGAGATGGACGAGTAAAAGACGTACATTTTATAACAATATCTTCCATTTTCAAAATATTTAGCAATATGAAATCTCAACATCAGGTCATTCGGTAAAAGTAAGTAGATTTTTGCCCGAAGAAAATGTTGATCTACTTTCTTTCAGTTAATGATCTGTTTTCTTAAAATAAGATCAAGTCTTTTAGATACCCTGAACAAAATTATGCACTCAAATCGAAATGTTATTACACGTTACATTGAACATCATGAACAGAAAAATTATTTCCATCTGTCTCGCCAATATATTTCTGTATTTGCCACATAAGTAAAACTGTTAAATAATGTTAATAAACAAGAATGAAAACACAGTGTTCTTCCAATATTATTCACGGAAAACAGTGGTCTGAAATGATAACAACATCTGTTAAAAAGAATGTGTATTCAGATTAGCCACCGTCAATGAACTGTTTAAAAGGCCAGTAAAACTTTTGTAGGTCAGTTGATTTCCTATGCATATTTTTGTTGAATGACTCACAGTTATTTTACAGTTCTACCATGATTTATCGTCATGTCAAGTTATCTCTATATCAAGGTTCTTAATCAACTTTAATTAATATCTGAAGGGGTAACCGAGAGATAATTATAATATTATTACTCTTATGTGACAGTTCGTGGTGGAATCTTTTTTTGATAAGCCCATGACGGGTCGTATATTGTTATAATTTCAAATATGTTTTCCGGGAACATTTCGGAATCTCAAACGAGTCACTTTGAAAATCAGCTATTTCATAAAGGAAAAGGTGTTCATGGCTTTCCGACTACATAAAGAAACCTGATGCCTTAGCAAGGCTTTGGTGGTCTTATGTATCTAATCAATACTAAATTACTCCACGGCTTTTGTCGAGCAAATGGTCTATTTTAAAGTTGTTTCAAATCGATTTTTATACTAAATAGACTTTGAATTATGAATATTACATAATAGTTCTGACGCGGCCAGTTGGTGAGGTAAGGCATTGGGGAGTAAACGTGTACACAAATAGAGGTGTCTCATAATCCCGGGAGGCTGGTCCTTTCAGTAGAGTAACACTATGACAATCAATGTGAAATGTGTTGTCCTGATTGCAAGTACGTGGTAAATAGTATTTCTTTGCTGTGAGTAAGAGATTTAAAAATTGATTGCAATGAACGTTACAATTTATTGATATATTTCTTTTATCCGTGAAAAAGGCTAATAAGATTTATGTAGTAAGTAAGACAATATTTGAACAGTACTGGTAAAGGTCCACTAGGCAATACTTAAAATCAAATTACTTAAGTCTCATCCTTATTCAAAATTTCTCATATATATCTTTGTAGAACGTGACCTATCGGCCAGTAAAGTAATTTGAAAACATAATTGATTAGTTAAATGCTTGAGGGATGACGGTTCCAAACAAGACAAAAATAAAGATCTGACTTCTGGAGCGGCCAAGTAACCCCAGGAATATAATTTGAACCAGCTGTATAGAGGTTTGCTAGATTATGCTACACATCAAATTTCAGAAGTCTTAGATTTGCGGTTTCATACAATAAGTTTTTAATTCCATATATTAGTCAATATAAAATATCTGACCCCAGGGTGAAGGTTTGAATAGTTTTAGTAGGGGTCTGATTCACAATGCTGTAGTCAAAATTTTAGAACTCAGTACCTCGTGGTTTTATACAAGAAGATATTTTAACCCATCAACTATATTTCTATGTAAAATATGTGACACCTAGGGCGGGGCCAATTTTGACCACAGGGACAAAATTTTAACAGACTTAGTAAAGGCCCGCTTGAAAGTGCTACATATTAAATTTCAAAAGTCTTTCCCTCACGGTTTCTAAGAAGAAGATTTTTTTAAGTTTCCCTCTATAAGTCAGCATCCCGGGGCATAGCCGAAAATGACTCCGGGGCAAGCTTTAAATGTTTTGGTAGGAGTCTGTTGGACAATGCTCCATATAAAATGTCAGAACTCTCGGCCTTGTATGGTTTCATACAAGAAGAAGTTAAAAGGCTTTCTTCTATACTTGAATGTAAAACATGTGGGCCTTGCGGGACAAAAAGTGACCCATACGACAAATTTGATCAAACTTTGTAGATGTCAACAAAACAATGTTTCATGCCAAAGGTCAGAACTAGAGGCATTGTGGTTTCAGACAAGAAGAATTTTAAAGATTTTCCTCAATACATGTTTTCTAACAGATCGAGAGTGTTTTAGCAGATTATTTCCACTTACTTATTTTTTTTATTGCTTTGTTAATACTAAAAATTTTCCGTGTTTCAAACTTCCGAAGTTGCCAGTCTTGTTGATATTTTATCAGTGGAGAAAATTATTATCAATATCTGTTGATCGGTGCTAAGAAGAAATGATATCCAAATTTTTTTTTCGCTTATGAATGGTCTTATGAGCGGGTTTTACTGTACGTGTAAACTGAATTGTTACAAAACTGAGATTACAGATTAAGTGCGGGTGATTCAAAGGACAAAGAAGCCGGAATGCAAGCCTTTTCTTCGAACGATATTTTAAAGCAGGGGTTTATTTCGGTGCCTTTATTGTTTCTACACAATGCGTGACAATTATGAATAAAAAAGTCACTAACAGATGTCTCTAAAACGCGAAAACAGCAAGAAAGTATTTTTAGAGAAATTTTATTGAAATAAAAACACTCCTGTTTACGGCACTAAACAATACTCAATACTCAACAATTGTATCACTGTATTCTATGAGAACGTGATATTTGCAGAGAACATTTCTAATGTTTATAGGTTGAACTAGTCTTATTTCCTTCCAATAAATGTAATTTCTTTTCTTTCGTACAATTTATTAACGTCCTCATTAGAAAAAAAATATATGTCATATGTTACCTGTTTTTCGAATTACTTCAAGCTATTATGAAAATATAATGTATTAACTTTTATTGATTGCTGAGAAGTAACACAACACCATAGCCTTTAGGAACATTTTAGCGTTTTTATATTCTATTGATGAACTTATGCCAGAGTGCACTGCAAACAAATGATACTTATAATCTTTACTAACCATCGAACATTCACAAAAAGAAATGTATTATACAATGCATCAGAAACAATCCCTTGTCATGTTGAATGTAATCAAATCAAGTGTAGCATTTGTTTAACGGAAAATTCAAATGCTTAAACGAACAAAAGCGCAAAGGCGATACCTATTTTTGCTCACTTCAAAGTCAACATAACAATTTAAATGATTGTTCACGATTAATAGATAAGACGAAAACATTTTCCTGGCCGTAACTTATGCAATATTTACTGTTTATAAAAAATGTACCAGATACACATATACTTCGGTGATCATTACTTAAGCATATTTGTGCAGTGAAAATAAACTAATTTGAGTACGAAAACACATGTCCGCATTATAAGCGTTATATAATATATCGTAAAATGTGTATAGATTTAATGAAAACAATGCATAAATTAGAGATTTGAACAAAATAAATTTACTTGATGAAAACAAAATGATATGTAAAGGCCGAAGCAGAAGGTGCTCTTGAAAGAAAAAAAATAAAACATAATAGTATATCTTTAATGTTCCAACTATCATTCAATGCTGCTGTAAGTTAATTCATCTGTTATTCTCTTTTGTGCGATTGTAATAAATCCAAATCAAAAGACTTTAATCTGGGATTTTTTTATAAAAACAATCATTTCTATGAAATTCGATAAGTTGAGCAAAAACTTGTGACAAAAATAAAATGATAATTTATCATTTACAATTAAATAATATCTACTATGTACAGCAACTCGTAAAAGATTCATTCATAAACTTTGATAACAGTAAAACTATCTATGCCCATGAGCATTTAATTTCCTGTATTATAATTTTTCTTTGTTATTTTAGAGCAACTAAAATATCAAGAAAACATGTTAAATAAAAATAATAAATCTGTTTAAGCAATGTGTAGCAATCAACATATCAACATACATCAAACAAATTATAATCTGTTAATAATATAATAGCGTGTAAAGAAGAGATGAATATGAAATATAACATAAGTATCAGCAGCCCCCTTAATGTACAAAATTGTGGGATGTATGGATTTATTTACTGTCTACACCTGTCATTGTTATTAATACAAAGTAAATATTTTTATAACAGTGCTATGTAAACCTTTCAACAACATGAACATACGTAGTACATGATGATAGAAGTAGTCTTGTGTCTACTTAACATTTCTGGTCTTATAAGTGACATTGTATACTATATAAACAAAAATATGTCGTTAAATAAAGCGACCATGTTCAATTAAAAAGTAACATTCCAAGTACATTTTTTCCTTTTAAATTAACAAAGTGCAATAACTTACTAAATATAAGACTACAATAATTCCTGCACTAAACAACTCATTTTAAAGACGTGTGAAAATGTAATGAAAACATCGAAAATAATAAAAAATGATAAAAGTAAACGTAAAAGTTAACACAAAAGGAGTGGTACCGTTTCATGCAGTGCACCTCTCCTGTATGAGATCACTTCATATATGAAGTTTCAAGTCAGTCTGCATCTTTAAGACAGTTGGAGTTACAGTACGAATATAATTAGGTTTGAAAATAAACAAATGGAAAAATTAGTAAATATTGGAGAAGCGTCTGTAGGCTGTTTTTCTTTTGTTCGAAATCTAAACCTACATGAAGTATTTTCATGTTTCTTCGGACATGAATTTACACAAAGCATTTTATCTCTAGAAATAAGACATTGAAAGTTATTGTTCTTATAGCTCACTTCCTATATGAGACATACTGTTTCAAGTCTGTATCTTTAAGTAATTTTGAGTAAATGTCCAGAAAATTTAATTTAAAAAATGATATAGAGCAGTTATTTTAAGAACATGCTTCTTTCACACTGCATTCTAATTTTACAAGTCCAATTCATATATAACGTAAAGTGTCTTAGACTATGTTCCAGACTATACCTTCAAAAGCAATGATTGAAAAGGAGTAAACTTAGTTGCAGGGTTTGGATAATCGTATTCAATAATCACACTCAGCGGTATCGATTACCATTTTCTGAGTAAGCGAGAGTAATCCGTAATCATCAATTTTCTGATTACAAGTAATCGCAATTTACTCGATTACAAATCCAACATTTGCTGTAATCATAATCTACGTTGTACCAAGATGCTTTTAAATATCTCATTTGTACAAAACATTGATTGTTGAAACTATTGGTGTACTTACGGATTGTTTAAAACTTTCCACCCAGGTGTCAATAAGTATCACTGGCAAATTTATGTTTAATAATATATCCTTAAGGGTTCGAATAATAGCCAATTACCTGTGCAAATCTTTGAATAAAATTCCAGCATTTTCAATCCAAAACTGTAGTTTTGTGGTTGTTAATGTACATTAGCAACATAATAAATTCACTTTGAATTTGCAAAAGTTCAACCCATTAAATGCAATGCAGAAATTTAAATTATGAATTATGTAACTGCATATAACCTTTTGGACAAGAACGAACTATATAATGTAGCTTTTTTTGCAAATTCATTGAATCGTTGTGATGTGATTCTGGCATACACATATGTCTTTAAGCCCACCAAAAAAACTACTATTATGCTTGTATAGATGCCTCTATTTCATGAACATGTAATCAAGTAATCATATTTGTAAACGATTACATTTGATAAATAACAGTTTTAATCAATTACAACCATTGAAATGAAGTAATGAGAGTATAATCGGTTACAGATTTGGGAATTGTAATAAGCCAGTATTCGATAACATTTTCAAGTAGTCGCCCCAACCCTGCTTAGTTGTGGTTCTTGAGCACTGCACTCCTCCTCTATTAGTTCAACCCATACATTAAGTTTGAAAATGTATCTTCGTCTTGTAGAAATAATGTGCTCAAAGAATTGAAATGAAAATTTACAAAGGTTAATTACCGTAAAAAAAGTCAGTGGAGAGATTTATTTCTTTTTCCAAATAACTATACTCCCATTTTGAGATCTATACGTAAGTGGAGTTTAATGTCTATTCCTTCACGAGTCTTGGGGTAAAGCTTCTGTAGAACTGACAGACGGATAAACAGATAAAATGGAGACTGATTAACAAATAAAGTGGTTCTTGGACACATTAAGTTCCATAAATCATTTCTGGTTGTCAGTATTTTACTTACTACTGACTATTAATAGACCAAATTTAAGACGTAGCAAGAGTTTGGTCATGTTGCGTCGTTCATCTAAATAAAATGTTGTTTAAGGACAGCCAGGATGTCAAGCTTAAGTTAATATGAAAAGAATCTTGAAACGGGAAAGACATTGTTTGTAACATTTATGTTATTCATGCCCAACAAAGCTCATTCTTGCACTCGTGTAAATTAATTCGTTCACATACATGCTACCTAAAACATGCATTTTCTAGAGAAATGTATCTCTTTTTGTGCTTCTCTCTTAACAATCTATAACACAACGAATCTGTATTCAACTCCTCATTCCAAAGCTTAAGAATTCATTTCAAGCATTGATTGTTTCCAGGGGTGTATGTACTCAATATCAAAAGCCTCACTGGCACTTAATGAATGAGTCGGTTTTGGGGAAAATACCTAACTTTGAAACTTGCTGTATGGTTCAAAAGTTTGTTTCAAGTTTTCGAAACAATTTCGTGTAAGTTGGTCAAACAAGCTATTGCAAGAACTTTACATTCTACTTCCGCCATTGCCACCCTGTTTAGTCTGTAGCCTTGGCTTTTCAATAGGAATCAAAATGCGGCATCTAGGACATTGAACCTCTCTGTCACAAGTCCTTTTCTCTACGTTTTTCTTGCATTTTGTACATTTCTCATATTCCATCACTCTTACATTGAACGCCTCATATCCATGAGAATGACTGAACCCTATTACAAACTCAACGCGTGAACTGATGTAACCTGATCCTTTCAAGTTTCCTGCAGATCTTGCAGGGACAAAAAATACTTTCAGAGGAACTCTATTATCAGGACCTAAATCTAGATCAATATATCCGCCAGCAGACTTGTCGTTCGATGAACATATTGTCCCTTTCCAAATTTCAAGTGTATCAAGTTCGGACCCAATCTTGATATCTCTTCCTTCTACTTGGCCGAAAAACCTATGACCTGATACAAGTTGTCGTATGTTATTTTCAGGTTTTCCGAGCCATTCCGTTAGATACCTTGGCTTCCTTACATGTTTTGACCGCTTTATCATTTCTTCCTTCGTATGTTGTGCATCTTGTAGTAATGCGGTATCACCTTGAGACTGACAATTCCCTATCCCATAGAGGCTTTTGATTACAAAAAGATAAAATAACGAATGAGGTGTGTGCAATGTGTCATGCCAAAGCTGTACTTGCTGAAGTACCTTACCTACAGAATAGCTTTCTTCGAAGAGGCGATGGCGAATAGCAAGGAGCCACTCTCTATAATCAAGGTCCATAGCTCTTTTTGTTGGCAGAATTTCAGCACTTTTGTTTTCATAATCTTTGAAATTTTTTTCAAATTCTCGTACGATGAATTGAACATCATTCGCATCATCAACATGCTCCAAAATTCCGTAGGATTCGGTCTGGCAATATTTCATCTTAACTTTTGCTATTTCAAAACGCCTAGACTTCGCGTCATGTGCACACTTGCGATCGGCATATTTTTTGCCTTTGTTAAACAGAGCAGAATGCCAACGGATACATTGTTTTACATTCTCATCCATCTTTTCGGGTTCAACACAACAAGAAAGATACAAATCATATAATATTGGTATGCATTCGTTGACAAATTTAACAATGTCATTTTTCTGAGTTCGAATGTATTTGAGAATACCATCTCTGCAGCCACAATTTCGATGAACGTAATCGCAAAACATTAGACGAATTTGAATCTCGCCGATGTATCCGAAACTACCTTCGCATCCTACTGGTGTGATATTTCTACATTTAGAGAAAAGTTCACAAGCCTGCTTGACTTTTGGTAATAGCTCTGCCGCTTTTTCGTCAAAATTTTGTTTAGTCTGCACCGAAGCCATATCCCCAAAATATCTGCCAGTGTATATTCCTATCTGTTTCATGAGCATATTCCCGTACATATGATATATGTGCATCAGGTCAAGTTTGTTATTGTATGGAATAGCACCCAAAGGTATATCACTCAAAGGCATTTCATCCGGTAAGTCTTCATGGAGACATGTTCTACACGTTTCTAAAGCTTCTTTGAAACATTTCTCAGCGATGTATATTTCGTCGGGACGACAGTGCGAGTAAAGTCTTCCTAGATGTGCCCTAAACTGTGATTCCGATGGAAAAGATTCCGTCAGAGCTTGGTATATAGTGAATCGTTCTGTGAATGGTGGAAGTGAACTAACGTCTTCAAGTATTTGTGAAAATTGTTGTTTCCTTCTTATAACTTGCGTTTCGTTCTCTCCGACAGTCTTGCCATCGCGCAGAATGAATGTTCGTGTCATTATATATGACACAGTTGATGACGGTTCTTCTTGATTCCGTTCCCCAGCCTTTTTTATGAATTCAACAGCAAAACTGGCTAAACTTTTCTTGCTTTCAACGCTCAAAGTTGGTGCGATAGGTCGTTCTATCTTCTTTGGATATACCAATACCTGATCTAAAATTTCCTTAGCTATGTAATAATGAGCTACCCTTACAACATTCTTCCTACGATCTTGTATGTCTTGGACCATTAATGCTTTCACATCGTTAGGGATATCATCAAAAGTTGTCACATGACTGGCATTGTCAATTTCCAAAAGGTACGCAAAAAATTGGCAGGGAAGAGATGCCTGACCATAATAATAAACAAGAGACAAGTAAGCCAGCGCTTTTTGTCTTGTTTGAAGTCTTTGACCATCATTCGTGTCCCACTTAAGGTAACTGTGGACATATGACTCAATGCCTTTGTATTCGTAGCTATACATGGCAAACCCAAAATCAAACACTGAGTGATTTTGACCGTCACGCTTGAGTTCTTCCAATTTTCGCCGTTGTCCGTCAGAAGTACACTGCCTACTGCTGTACAGGTGTTTTAAAGTTTTAGATTCTGAATCACTTAAGTACAAAGGCAACCAGAACACACCATCCAGTAGATCGGTTTTACATGTTTTATCATCTATTTTCAAAAGGTATCTTTTGACATAAAGTATGATGATGCAGCAGTGACCCCCTAAAATTCCCTGTAGAGATTCTACCTTCTGCTCATCGCCACCATCAATAAGTACAAGAACTGGCCTGCGGGTTTTGTCATACAAAAACTCTATCTTTTCTGCAATTTCAATAGTTGCTGAACTGCTTCGGTGTTTTATTTGGACGCAAGGGACATCATTCTTCAGAGACCACACTACCCTCTGAGACAACGTAGTACCTCCAGATCCAGGATTGTGAAATATTTTGATACATCCAGAGCGACAAACATCTATGTGTTTTGTTTTGATATATCTGATAATATCATGCGAAATTTCACGCTGAATATCAACTTGTCCGGGACCAACTTCATACCACCAGCCCCATGGTAACGTGGCACCTCTGAAAAAATTAATTTCTTCTTCTTCCAGTCCAGCATCATACTTAAGTCCTGTTTCATTGGTCAGATATAGGACATGGAGGTCTTCTTTTAGCCACTGAGCCTTTTGATCATCTATTTTTGGGTCATTTTCGAAGTCAAATGTCGGAAGCTGGTAGGCAGATGAGCCGATTTTCGAATAAGGTCTTAAGACAGTACTAATTGCTTTACAGACGTCGAGCACTCCAAAAGTGACTGTCGAAAAGTCATCAGTTAGTAAATTTAGAACAGATTCTGCCTCCTTTGATTTTTTCGATCCATCATTGACAATAACAATCTCTTTAGGGCAAAGAGAGTCGTTCATCTCATTTAAAACAAATTGAATATGCTTGTAATTACAAGATTTGTGAGGCCAGAGGGCAACTACCACAAACTGTGTGTACACATGCCCAAAACGTTTTAATTGCTTAATCTGTTGCAGGAAGGTAGACTTTATCCCACGCTTCCAATTTTGGAAGTTATCGCTTGTCTTAGTGTCAGGTTGGCCAGCACAACCTTTGATGCCTATCCAATATAAAGAATTGTCAGAAAAAGTGCATTTTTCTTCCTGCCAGCTGACAATGTGTAAAGATTGCTTCTGTGATATGGATTCTTCTACATATGATAATAGACCCGATTTTCTACTTTCAGGATCAAAATCAATAACAGCAATCCAATCTACTAAAGAGAATGCTTCAAGTTCATGTATACCTGTAAGTCGATCAACAACTAATATGTAATGACAACTACTGTCAAAGTTATTCACTTTTTCGAGAAATGTTTGAATTCCTTGAGGTGAACTATATGTTTCTTTTAGCACTACTTCTGGTCCAGGAAAGTTAATGTTAACATGTTTTGCTGCAATATTTTGAGTTAGTATGCTTCCATCTGGCCTTGTAACCAAGTTTACAACTTCTGCGCCTTTCTCTGTTAATGAACAATATGTTTTGATATAAAATATAATATAAACGGTTTTATGTGTTTTACATACTTTCGCCTGAAAGTAATGAGAAAAAAGTTCGAAAATACACCATAAAAAACGACTTCTGAAATATAAAGATTTATGGTTGAGAAATAAAAATAAATATCTAAAGGATAACATCATCTTGACCGTTCGTTATTATCCTACTTTTTACCTCTCAGGAATGAACATTTACAAACATTACGCAATGTAAAATTAGTGTGATACTCGATTGACTCTTAGTGAAATTTTCATTTATTTTTTACTTTTAAATCGCAACTGTGGAAAGAGATTATGATATGTTAAATAATAACCAGCCAGCTGAAGTTACGCTATATGCAAATACCTAAGCGTGAAACAAAACAAAAACACAGTAAAGGTATCACAGTTTGATTATCCACTATCTTTCCAGAGCGTCAAAAAAAAACTGTAAAAAGGAGCGACGGACAATGATGGCCCAGTTACAAAAGTTCCTTTTCAGCATAGGTAAGGGCAATATTATACCTTGTGAATCGCTTTCGTGAGGTCTTTCAGAGGTATGTGCTGAGCAGTCGTATATCTTATTGTTGTTTCCAGCTTGCAGATTTATACTTCTAATGTTCTGAACAACGGTAAATGTTGGCTTTTCTGTAAATTAAAATTCGAATGCGTAAACACGTATTTCCTTCTAACTGTTTTTCATCATATTTAAACATAAAAATCTTTCAAATTACACTAATGGGAAAAGAAACTGAAAAGTTCCCATCCGTTTTATTGTTAGGTTTAATTTAAATCATTTTGAGTGTTAGAATAAAGTGTTTACTCTGTTTCCTTATACATGTACTTCTTATTTCCAGCTAGAACAAAACAAGATAATAAAAAATATAATACAGAATAGAATATTTAAATATGGTAAAGTACCCTCATGTTCGCAACTCCCTTTTCCGTCTTCTGACGTAAGCTCATGGGCTTCTTTTTCTTTACTCTCTGCGTGGAAGGGAATACCTACAACGTTACTAAATACGGAACATTTTGTATGATGATAATCACTGCAATCAATGAAGCAGTCTCTTAACATTATAAATAGAGAAACAATTAATGTTAAAAAGGAAGAATAATGAACGAGTGAAACATACTGTGTGGTGGGTGAAAATTCCAAAATTTACCTTTGTTCGTAAAAGTCTGAGATTCATGTGAAAATGCTTCATCTTGACATGAAGTTTCATTTTTCTGAGGGGGAAGTCCTGGAATAGAACTATTGACTGCTTTTGTTTCTTTTCGCGACATGGACTGCAAAAGAAAAAAGAAACTAAAGTGCAAGGGAAAACGAAGAGCATCAAGTGCTTTTAGTAGAGCAATAGGTATATTCCAATGACAGTTTAAGAAAAGAAACTGAAACAATGAGAATACAGCAAATATATTAATTTACATGTATGAATATTTAGGGCATCTCACTAACAAGGAAAAACAGGAATTATTTATTTCGTCTGGAGCGGAGAGATAATCAGTCATGGAGAACACGGCATACACGACACAAGTATTTCGTTGTGTTTTTTTTTTCTAAAAGAAAAGAAGTGGTTTCTGCTCGAATTAAATGGAGAGACAAAAAAGTTGACTTAGTTTTTACAAAGCAAATGTCTTTGAAGTTGTTAATTAACAATTTAACATGATGCGAAGGGAGTCACTGAGATCGTTATCAGATAAGAACAAATACTAAGTTCGGATATTCAGAAATTTTACCCTAAACGATAACTTTGTCGAGCAAACCATGTTTACATTTACGAAACATGTGAACAAACAATACAGTTTATATAGAATACGGATTTATGTCATTTAGTAATCAACACTTGATATATAGAACTCATTATTAAAATCTATTAGTTGCTGGTGCAGTTAAAACATTCGGAGCAAATAGTAGTTTAACTTGTAGCTGAATTGTGAAATGTTTGTAAAATCAAGTCAAGTCAACATTTCTTTATTAGAATTAAGCATATACAGCTTATCTTATTTTATAATAATGTTTGTCTAGCATGCAACGAAGGTAAATAAGTATTAATTGTGCATTAGTTATTCGAAACAGAATAACGCAGTAAAATACTTGTATATTGAGAGTGCATCAAACATATACTGCATGAGAAGTAGTAAATGTATGTTATAAAGATCGATAAATAACAATTATTTACCAGTATAGTTAATCTCAGTCATCTTCAAATCATCAAATCAATTCAGTCATATTCAGTCAAAACTTTGACTTGAACTATAGTCTAATATACCCTAAAAATTCAGCAGAATGAAAATGGTGACCACTAGTTTTCTTTTTCTTGGTTAAGTTTTACATTCATCGAACCAATGAAATTTTCTGTGTCAAAGAAAAAACCCCAACAAAACTGTAGTTGTCATATACATCTTACAAGAGTATTAAGAAGAAGTACATTCTTGTACCCTTTTAGTCAGATTTTTTTAAAGTTGGGTACATGTACTTTTTTAAAGCATTTTTTGTGTGAAATTTTGATAAAATAAAAAGAATTATGTACCGGGGAATAACACAAGACTTTTATTTTACAATTCAACAGACTGAGATGTCAGCATAGAAAAAAAAACACACACACAAAAAAAGAAGAAAAGAAAAGAAAGAAAACGTTTACAAATACACTGTTTTCGGTTAGAAGACCATGGGATAGATATTTGCTGATAATAAATGTTTCATGTGGATTATATGAATCTGTTTCTCTAAAATACAACGTCACAATCACATTACAGCTATAAAAATAGGACTTTCTCTACGCTCCACATTATAAAACTATTTCAATCTGCAGACCCTTAATGGCGGACGCAAGAGAGGTAACCAGGGAGGTACTAATTTCTGGAATGGTCTAATGGAACGAGGTAACTATATCAGTATCATTTTTGATGGAGACGGCAAACTTGGTTTTCAAGTAAATATGAGTTTTATTCAAATTTTCTTTAATCAATTGATCCATTTTTATATACTGATATATTATTGCTCATGGCCTAATATAAATACATTTATATCAATAATGAAAAGTACAAACAGAAATGTAATTAATAATTTAGCAAAATTTGTATATTCAGCGATGCAACTAAGAACCTACTTAACAAATTTTGTTTTAAATATTGTATATACACTGAGAAACATGTATAGTATATTGTATTTATCATACTTTTCTGCGATGTATATTGTACCGCCAAAATATTACTTGGCGATGAACATGTATATGTTTATGGCTTTTTGCCAATAAAATATTTGACTTTGACTATATAATAATTGTATTTTGAAAAATTAAGATTGTTTTATCATTAAAACCGAATTGAGAGATGCAGGAAAATCGAAAAATACGCACTATTTTAGTTATAAACGGCGAATTCCTTCAAAAATTACAAGAAGAAATGTCTTATACAAAATAAATCCACAGCAGGCTATTTTAGATTGCGATAGAGCCAGTAAAGAGCACAGAACACTGGTTACATAGGTTCATTTAGTTAGTTAGTTAGTTCGAGATAGATAGATAGATAGATATCCCTTTTAAACTTCAATGTCTAATGTATGAAACTGGCTGACGTGTCAAATTCAGTAAAATCATGATGAAGTGATTCAGGTGTATAAAGATAATATCATTGTTTAAGAGCCATTTTCACTTAATTCTAAGGGCCGGATAACCAGTGTTTCCAATTTTTCCTTTTTTTATGGGTTGATTTACTGCAGGTTGATAAAGTCCATTATTCCCCCCTCTATCTTTACAATTTGTCCTAATCGCTGTACTGATTTTCTGAAAATGGCTACGCGTTTTTTGAAAACGCCAAGTATTGTATTCAGGAAGCATTATTTATTTCAAAATTCGATTTTTAAGTGTTTAATCGGCTAACATTCTGCAAATAAACATAGCAAAAGAAAAAAAGAGAGAAAAATGAGTTCCCATGCCTAATATATCAAAAAAGCGTTGGAACCTTGTTAAGACGAAAGGAAAAATAACACAACATTGACCTTTCAATAGATTAACATTAAACTGACGAAAAAAAATGAAAAGAACAGAAATCGTATTACAGAAAAAAGTATCAAACCTTTCCTTTTCCTGTATTTCTGTTATCTTTGTATTTAAGCCATTATTTCCAAATTATTTAATTATCATGAACAGTTACTAAATGACGTAATCAGATTGGTTACTAGGAAGGTAATCTCCTGCCATGCGCAGAGCAGGACGAGCTAAGTATAGAGAATACTACATGTACTTATATTTAGACTTACGTAATGCGATACTAAGGTTTCAACTGAATACGATCTTTTATGGTAGGACTGTAAAGTTTTGTTGACTATAACATCTTGCAGATTTCACTAATCTGCTCGATGACTTATCTTAGGCACAGTTAACGGAGCCATATCATATTTTTAACTACTCCTTATTTTGGTTGAAAATAGCCATGTTATATTTTTGCATATTTTTGTTTTGTTTTCGTTTTCGTTTTCAACGTTTCGTATCCAAAATGATTTTGCTTTTAAGACATTTTTTATAATATGGTTACAGCTAAACTACAGAAAAAACAGTTTATTAAAGTTGGAAGAATTCCCTTTTGTCCATTGTCAGAAATTATGTTTTTTTGTAGGGGTTAGCAGTTTAACTTCATTCAGAAGTACAAAAATTCGTAATAAAGTTCTTGTGTACGCCGATTTTCATCCAGACTGCCTAAAAATGTGTGCAAAAAAACTGCCAAGCCAGTTTTCGAACGCTTTGTCTTCTGTATTTGAGGCTTTATGGGGGAAATATGGTTTAACCCCCCCCCCCCCCCCCCGACCCCTACAGGCAAACGATTGCAAAAAAAGAGTTTATTAGATAAAAATGACATGGATGTCATGAAAATCATTTTGTAAAACTTCTTTTTATTCCAATATATAGAATTCAAAAAATAAAAAAAAAACGACAAGGAAGATGTTCTTTGTTTTGTTTTGTTATCTAGTAAGTGTCGTTTGTAATACCAATAGTTCACTTAATAAGTTTGTTTAACTGAACAGGACTTGGCGTTTCATTTAAGGCTAGTGAACCTGACAAAATTGAAAACGTGTTAAAAAAAACAAGTATATGTATTAGTATCCCGTTATGAATGTTATTCAATGGATAGTTTTAAAGGAAGCTGCAAACGCAATGGCCTTTTTTCAAAAAGCCCATTCAAATTTTACATCAATTTCATTAAGTTGTGTGGGCAAAAATAAAGGAAGTATTTCTATTTTCTAAGCATTTCTACAAATACTATCATGAAACAGACACTCTGTCGTTATCTAGATATCATCGACAATAGCCTCCCAAGCAATGGTTTGTTTAATTTAAACCAACTAAAACTATAGTTATGGTCCTCAATGTATCACAATGATAAATTTCCATGTGTTACCTTCCATATAACACCCAGCCTAACTTTGCTCATCACATGAGAGCTATCGTAATTGCGCGTTAGTTATTTTGGACAACTGTACCAATAAATTGAAAGGAAACACTTTAAAAAAAGAAAAGAAAAACAACATCAACAAAACAAACAAAAAATAAACAATACTACGCTGCACGCATCCAGGTCTGTGTCAATACATTACCATGTAATCGAAATAGGACGAGTGGACTTATATAAACAAAGACAAGCGCAAGTAATAACATTAATGGTAATCTATTAACAGGTCTAAATGAATAACTTCCCGATACAGTTTCAAATATGAATGTTCATTTTTGAAAAAGAAATCATCTGTTAATTTCTGTCAAATTGTGAATTGACCTAGACCAAGATAGTCGTAAATCTTAGTCCCCTTCTTAATGCTAAAACTAAAAAAAAACCATCTACAAACTATTTTTTCCTAAACGGTGTCAGGTTTCGTCAAGACCATCATGTTCATTTACGAATTAAATTTAGCGATCTTAATGCTGAGTTATTTGATTACCTTGCAGATGAAGATCCCAAGTGAAATTGCAGGTATCTAAGAAATGCAGACATTGTCGTTTTCAGTGCAAAACATAATCAGTTACTCTGACTTGTCTGTAGTTTTGGCTTGCACAGTGTAGTTATAGTTTTTAGCGGGCACGTTTCTCTGATCAGGTTGGGACGTTTTTCGGGTCGTCGTTAAAAAAAGATAACAAATACTTTCTTTAACATAGTTTCTTATAACTATTTGTACTTCTTTTTTTTTAGAGAAATTTTATCTCATTTCATTTTTTCTATCTTTAGAATCGTCGTTCTTATTGGAACCAAACGAAACGATAATACTATCCTATGATTTAAACCATAACAATTGAATTATTCTAACATTCTTTAATTTTCTGTTATGTTGACAATGCTGTGAAAGATTATGCATCTGTGAATTCTATAATGACTACGGGAAAGGGGATGATTCTTATGTTGGCATTACTTTAGGCCCAATCCTTTTGCTATTCAACATAATAATGATTGAGTAAACAAATTATTCACATTAAATGTCTTGACAAGATATATGTTTTTCTGCAATGTATTAAACCGTAATGTACATCATCAATAGAATATAAATATACCAAATATTTTAACAGAAACTATTACTGATACAGGTTTAATTTGGGCTATGAATGGAACGAAGTAAAAGTAAAAATATTTTAAAAATTAAGGTATCTTTTCTTGTATTGATTTGCTCAAATCTTCTATCAATTAATAATGTCCTGAAGTTATGAGATAAAAAAAATGAGTCTTAAAAAGTCAAAAGCTCTACAGTTTTTGTTTATTTAATTGATAACCGTGCTATAAGAAGAAAGGTTAGACTAATAGCAGTACTGTCCACGGATTTAAAATTAACTAGCAAATTCTTCTGCCGTAAAATTCTCATTACCTTTGGAATATGTGAGTTTGAAAAAAAATAAAATAAACTCTTGTTTTAAAAAAAATACAAATGCATGAAAAATAACGCAAAAAATATCCATGCTGTATGAGAATAAAAGTTTGGTCATAAAATATATTATGTTAAGATGCATTTCTAATTCGGCTCAACAGTTGTCAAATGTGACAATTGTTGTTAAGTCTCTGTGCATTGCACTAAATCCTAACATTGTAAAATTTGGACAAATAGATAACACAGAATTATATTAAATTTGATGAATACCATCCATTGGTTATGTAGTTATGAGACTAGATAGACATACAGAAAGATGAATGAACAGTCCAAAATCTATATCCCTCTGATGAACACTTCATCAAGGTTTAATGTTCCAAGCCTAGCCATTTTGGAGGAGATTCTTTATTTTTCACAATATATTCGATATATGCCTTACACAATTATAATGTATTGAAAATAATCTAAGAGCCTCAATGGGGAACATTGGTGGATTATCTACCCTGAATACTCTCTGAAATTACATTGATCCTTCCATTTGGATTCCTTGCATTTATCACTATTTTCTCTTTTGGTATGGTGATAATTAAGCCTAATTATTTGCAACAATGGTAGTCAGATTACACATTAAGTTTAGCAACATGTTTTGTTAACACCATTATCTTTCTTTTTTTTAATCCTAACTTTTTATTTAATATATAAGTAACAATTTTCACAACTAAAAGTCAAGACCTTTACAATAAGAAACAAGGATAAAGTCAGAGGATTCCAACTGAAAGGACCAATGTACTGTTTGGTCTACCTTTGATGTTATCTGAGTAAGGGAGATAATTTTTCATGAGGAATGGCCCTCATTCTACCGCGGAACTAACTGTGCTGGTTCAATCTCAGAATGATAATTCCTGTGTAATATCATCCACTGGTTATTAAGTTATGGGACAAGTTGGACAGACAGAATAACTATGCAAAATCGTTATCCCTCCACCTATGATGGGGGACCACTAGCCCATGTCACACTCTTATTAATATATAACATCTAAGCCTTAGGTCTTGTGGTTTGAAAGAACTAATCTGATCGGAACAATTTTGTTCCTGCACCGGCCCGTACTGATAATACATATTTGTAATAAGTGTCATTAAATTGCATGCATTTATTACTGAGGTATGGCTACGGATGGACATACTGCCCGCGTTCGTAAAATAATGGACTGTAACAATCAGCTGTAAGTCAGTATATAATGACGGCAACCGAAATGCATCGTTCGCTTTTTTCTTATAAACCCACCAATACAACTAATTTCATGCAAACACTTGGGAGTTATGGTTCTGGACGGAAAAATTGACCTACGGACGCACGGAAGGACGAACTGAAGGACAGACAATGCAAAACTAATATCACTCGCCATTCGGCGGGGATAAAAAAAACTCAGGATTACTCAATCGCAAAATACATGTAAGTTTTGTATAAAATGAAGATTTACTTAGAAATGGCTGCTTGAAGAAAATTGAAGACAATTTGTTTATCTTAGAGTAATGAATAATGATATCAAATAATAACGAGTTAATAAATATTTCCTTTTTATAAAAATCATGATGTGTTTAGACAAACAACACAGACATCAAAACTACGGCCTTAATCATCAGAGAGGAAAAAATGAAAATACCGGACTTACTTACCAATAAGTAATTTATCTATTATATCATTTTTGAGGATTATCTTGCTATATGAATGTCATTTGAAAATCATTAATGTATGATAACTCCAATATTCTATTGGTGTATTTAAATATGTCGTAATGTTCTAAATTCTGTCCTTTCAGAACAAGTGCCATCCCGTTTTCTGCATCCCACTTCGTCATCGAAAGTTTGCTATGTTGTTCCCCTAAACAAGAGGAAAAAATCCAGCGACAGGAGTTTCAGCACTTGGCCCACGTTTGTGGAATGCACTTCCCATTGACATTCGGAAATCAGAAACAACTGACACTTTCAAACTGGTATTTTAGAAACTTTCATGCACTATTCTAGAATAGTCCAAATAATTGTACTCTAAAAGGTGTATATTGCGCTATTTCATGTTAGGTCAATATCGCCTTCCGCTAAAGGCGGACAACGCAAAATATCAGATTAATAAATGGGTCCGCTTTTGAAGGCGAGTTATTGAGACTATATTCTAGAATAACTATGAAACGGAGACATAAAATCGAAACGACAGTGCAAAATGCACATAATTCCAAACAAGTGATTACTCTACGTGTTTTATTTTACACCTTTTAAACAGTATGGCATTATAAAATTTATCAATTGTTATCTTTTAATAAATTTTCGAATACAAATATTAATTAATTTTTATTTAAAGAACTGTGCCAATCATGAGTGATGTTGAATCATTTATTTTAACATATTTTGTTAATGATATTTTAGTAACTGTTACCATGTGTCTATGTACAATGCCACTGAATATTGTTACAGAAATAGGCGTTCAATTAAATAAAAAGTTTCAAAATTTGAGTAATACATAATCAATTTGACGTTAAATGAAGCCAGATATTTTTCTGTTAAGATTTCTTTTAATACTTTGATCCGGACAACGATTGATAATAAAAATAATCATTCTCTCTATTGTACTAACTCCAGCCCACCGTAGGGGAAGTAACCGCTATATGAAGTTGAGCGACCAGAGACATTCGATTAGGTCGATTAGTATTTACTAAGTTTTTTCCCTTTAACTTACCATCCTCGTTTGTACGCATCCGCCATTTTCGAGCGCCGAAGAAACAGCATGTCAGTAAGAGGTATGTCATTAGTTTAACTGTGATTAGCTAGGTTTTATTTGAAAAGTAGGTTCTGCCTATCAGCGAAGTCGTACCAGAGCTCGACAAATTTTCTGGAAGCAAATTGTCCTACAGGACGGGTAGCTTTAGAATTCTCACTCGTTCTGCTACAATAGTCAATATTATTATTAGTCGAAATAATTGTACTCAGAAAGTTGATTTTTTAATTTTTTTTTACATTTTAGGTCATAGCATATTAAAATAATAACATAGTACCATTAATAATATAAGATGACATCCATACAATACTGTTATAAGAGAGCACACTTTTATCATAAGAGAAATAAGATATGCTATGTACCTATGTATAGCCCATTAAGCTAGAGCTTATTTCCAGTGGGGTCCATAAAAATAAATTAATTAAACAAAAGATGAAAGAAAAAAGAATAAAAATAATTTTGGTCAAGATTTTGGAGGAAAATCATGCTGTTTTTTGAATGGTTGATATCTGCCTTCAGAGTACAAACTAGTTCAAAATATTTAGACGTATACTGCGGATTTGAAGCTATTTTTTACATTGGTCAAATCCACTATAACGTCTAAAGATATGTATTTATGAAAAAAGTAACATGAGACGTCAATGAAGACGTCAACTTTTGTTTCTTATTTAATATACTATGAAAACTTAATCCTTGTCAATTTCTTCTAAGAAAAAAAATTGGGTAAAGATTTAACGAAAATGGGAACTGAAAGTAGAGTGTCAGCATCGCTATTTTTATATATATATAGAAAAGCATGCAGCATTAGATCATGTGATGTGGAAAACACGGGAAAATAGTGGGAATTTTTTATGGAAAATTACTCGGGCTTGCTGTCAAAAGTTAGCTCTTAGAATAACAACCAATAAAAAAGATGGTGTTATATCAAGTGTAAAGATCATAGGTCATGGGAAGTGTAAATGACAAATTGTTTCTATGAGGAAAGGTGTCAAAACAATGTTATGTATCAAATATAAGGCACCATAAATTTAGAGTCATCGTGAAAAATTAGAGCACGTTGAAAAACAATCATTTTTGGAGCTATAGTTATAATGGCAACCGCGTTCCCTCGCAAGAAACAGGTAATTGATTTTTTTGATAACTTAAATACAGTCTTCGGTATTTTGTCCGCGGTGGAAACAACTGGACACCTCTGATCGCGGCGGAAATTAGCCCTCTCATGGCAGACGTCTGCCGCGTTTGTCCGCAATAAAAAAATCGTCTGCGGTGGTATCGCGGGAAAGGCAGAATCCGCGCTGAGTGTACTGTAGTCATTTAACCATGTAGAACTTGTATTCATACTATTTTCCCAGTAAACTAGCCGGTGTATTGGCTACCATGTTCTGGTTAGGAACATGCGGCAATGAATATAAAATGAAGTGTGGTCATCATGGCTCTTTCTTACTCAAAAAATATCAAACCTTATTAAATTTTTCGTACTCAAAAAATTTCATACTGAAAATCGAAAAAAAAAAGTGTAGGGTTTGCGGCAAAAAACAGGGTCAGTTGGGTTCCCTGAACCAGACATATTTTTCATTTTGGCCTCACTGTTAATATCAACGACTTTAAGAGATGATTTAACAATTCATTGTTATCATGATAATATGACTGTTCACTCCTTTCTGATTTTACTGGAAGCATGGTTAACAGTTTGAGCCAAATAACAATACGCTAAATACACTAAAGAATGTGAAATTTTTCCTTCTTTGTGTATGTAATGCCCAACAAAATCTGTTGGGCACTGATTTGCCCTAATCTATGAAACTATGGTGTGTACTGTAACTATAGAATGCATAGGCCCAGGCCTCTTAAAACTTCATAGGTAGGTTAGTCATGGCCAGAAGATTGCCCCTTTTGTTTTTATGGTTACTAGATCAAAGGCAAGTTCATATTGACCATAAACAGAAAAATGGTTTCAAATAACTTGAAAACCCTTGGCATTGGCTCCTCAGACTTGCTATGCAGGATGGTATGTTCAGGAGATGACCTCTATTTTCCTTGAGATCACTAGGTTAAAGGTCAAGGTCACAGTGGCCTTAGAAAAGCAGAAATTTTCCCACTGGATTTTTATAGATCCAAATTATGTTGAAGAAATATAAATTGATTTTAATACATCTACACCAAAAAAGTTTAAAACAGTACAGTACAATGGAATTGGCTAGTTTGTGAAATAGAAAGATACAACAGAGATTTTGTAGTTGCTTATTAGAACTGACATCTACATGTATTTCAGCAGCCCTGACATTTTGCCTGATAACCTCAATGAATGTGGTTGTTGACCTGTCATTACATACCTGCCACTATAATTTTGAGACAAATAATTTATTTTTCAGTAGCTTTGATCATATATATGTGGGTCAACTGTTTATCACTACAAACTAAGTAGTTCATGCTAGAAATCTTTATTCATTTCAAAACTTCAAGAAGCATTTTGGTACCATGAGACCATATGTGCAATTAAGACTTTTTGTTGTTGCTTATGGAAGTGGTTCTTCTTCATTCAGAAAAGCAAGGGCAAGTTCTTTTTCGATGTCAAGCAAACAGTTGATATCAAGGACAATGAATATGAAATATGTATTTTATAAAATACCTTCTTTTTTTAGCTCACCTGTCACGTAGTGACAGAGTGAGCTTTTCTGATCACCTTTTGTCCGTCGTCTGTCGGCCGTCCATCCGTCCGTCCACAATTAGTTTGTTAACACTCTAGCGGTCACATTTTTGCCTCAATTGTCATGAAACTTGGTCAGGATGTTTGACTCATTAATATCTCGGACGAGTTTGAACATGGGTTATCAGGGTTGGAAAACTAGATCACTTTTTCAGTCAAAATATCCTGGAAATTTGTCAGAAAGGTTCTATCGATGATTTCTAGCTCAACTTCAATTATGGGTCATCTGGGTTCAAAAACTAGGTCACAAAGCCAAAAAATAGAAAAATCTTGTTAACACTCTAGAGGTTACATTTTCAGCCCAAATAATCTGGAAATTTGTCAGAAAGGTTGCTTCTAAGATTTTTAGCACAAATTCAAATATGGGTCATCTGGGTTCAAAAACTAGGTCACAGAGCCCAAATATAGAAAAACCTTGTTAACACTCTAGAGGCTACTTTTTCAGTCCAAATATCCTGGGAATTTGTCAGAAAGGTTCTATCGATGATTTCTAGATCAAGATCGAATATGGTTCATCTGGGATCACAAACTAGGTCACAGAGTCCAAATATGGAAAAACCTTGTTAACATTCTAAAGGTAAATGTTCAGTCCAAATAACCTGGAAATTTGTCAGAAAGGTTCTATCGATGATTTCTAGCTCAGTTTTGAATATAGGTTTTCTGGGGTAAAAATTAGGTCACAGAGCCTGAAAGTAAAAAAACCTTGTTAATGCTCTGGACATTTTTAGTCCAAATGTCCTTGAAATTTGTCAGAAAGGTTGTTTCAATGATTTCTAGCTCAGATTTGGATATGGGTCATCTGGGTTCAAAAACTAGGTCACATGGCCCAAATATGTAAAAACCTTTTTAACACTCCA
Organism: Cyclina sinensis; assembly: GCA_012932295.1. Classification (NCBI taxonomy): domain Eukaryota; kingdom Metazoa; phylum Mollusca; class Bivalvia; order Venerida; family Veneridae; genus Cyclina; species Cyclina sinensis. Next base: position 3,882,545 of record JAAONU010000012.1, on the reverse strand, counting down.
GAGGTTACATTTTCAGTCCAAATATCCTTGAAATTTGTCAGACAGGTTCTTTTGATGATTTCTAGCTCAAGTTGGAGTATGGGTCATCTTGGGTCAAAAACTATGCCACAGAGCCCAAATATGAAAAACCTTGTTAACACTCTAGAGGTAACATTTTCAGTACAAATAACCTTGAAATTTGTCAAAGAGATTGTTTCAATAATTTCTTGGTCAAGTTCAAATATTGGTCATCTGGGGTCAATTAACCAGGTCCATAGCAACTTTGTTAAAAGCAGTCATATTCAGGTGAGTGATACAGGGCCATCATGGCCCTCTTGTTTCAAAATTCTACATTTTTGGCAAGAATTATACCAACGAACACAAACATTTTTTTTTTTTCATTTTATTGCATTCAGATGTTTGCAAGAACACCATGAAGGCCCTGAAGCTCCAGGGAGGGGATGAAACCCTGGTGGTTGGGCAGGCTTAATTCTGTCCATTATGTCTAGAATAAGACTTAGCTTATGGTCTATTGCTATACAGAGAATTTCCTTCGCTTTTCCTTCTTCTAAATTTGATGTTTTGCTGTTGCTTATGGAAGTGGTTCTTCTTCATTCAGAAAAGCATGGGCAACTTCTTTTTCGATGTCAAGCAAACAGTTGATATCAAGGACAATGAATATAAAATATGTTTATAAAATACCTTTTTTCTTTTCAAAATTCTACATTTTTGGCAAGAATTATACCAAGAACACACATTTTTTTTTCATTTTATTGCATTCAGATGTTTGTTATACAGAATTTCGGTGTTTACCCAAACTGAGGTAGCTTGAACCCTGTGTACTGACCATGTGGGTCAGGATGATGGTATCTGATAGTCCACACACATCCAGAGGGTATAACAATTCTTACACTTTAGCCTAGTCTACCATGCCTCCATAAAATAAACTGTCTATAAGCAGAAGTCTGTTTGCGTTGCTTAGTTTTCTTTCTTCTGGGTACACCAAGATTTTTTCCAATACTATCAAGCTAAATCCAGCACTCTGTCATCCAGTATATACTGCTCTATGTCCTGAAATGTATTTAACACAAATCCAATTAATATTTATAAGCTGAGACAATGACCGAAAGTTTTATACAATTACATTTGCATTACAAATACTTTCTGATTTGCTTTAATCAAGTATTATGAATTTGAATATGTTGTTTATTGAGTATCCAGTGTTTCTGTTAACACTTGAAATCACAAGCCCAACACTGGTACCTTATTTGCCATTAATATTCATCTTTCCTATGCTACAACCTGCTTTTAGAAGCAGTTAATATTTATAACCAAGGGGAATATGTGAAAGATGCTGATTAATGTTGGTCTACAGCAGTCTATAAAAACATGATTTGCAAAATGGCTACTTACTGGTTAATGGGATAAACAATCATCTGGCATGTATCCACAACACACTCTTTTTATGCCCCCACAAAGTGGGGAGCATATAGCGTTGCACTTGTCTGTCCGTCCGTACCTCTGTCCGTTCGTCCGTACGTCTGTCCGTACGTCTCGAAATCTTGTGAACGCAACTCCTCTTAAACCGGATGGCAGATTTTGCTTTAACTTCCAGGGATGAACAACCTTAATGTGTAGATGGTAGTAAAGGAAGGACTTTTCCCTGCGACCAAATTTAACAGAATTATGGCCCTTTGTTGATTTTTTCACTATATACCATATAGAAATTTTGTGAACGCAACTCCTCTTAAACCGGATGGCAGATTTTGCTTAAACTTCCAGGAATGAACAACCTTAATGTGTAGATGGAAGTAAAGGAAGGAATTTTTCCTGCGACCAAATTTAACAGAATTATGGCCCTTTGTTGATTTTTTCACTATATACCATATAGCCAAATAAATTTGTGAACGCAACTCCTCATAAACCGGATGGCAGATTTTGCTTAAACTTTCAGGAATGAACAACCTTAATGTGTAGATGATAGTTAAGGAAGGAATTTTTGCTGCCACCAAATTTAACGGAATTATGACCCTTTGTTGATTTTTTCACTATATATACCATAAAGTGAAATAAAATTGTGAACACAACTCCTCATAAACTGGATGGCAGATTTTGCTTAAACTTTCAGGGATAAACAAACTTAATGTATAGATGATAGTAAAGGAAGGGTAATGTTTTTTACGGGACCTGACACACCTGGGGTTTCTATACTTTAATCTGTAGTTAACTTTCATGTGTAACATTTTTTAAAATTTTACCTGCTTACTTTAATATCAGCAACATGTAATTACTTGTGTGTCTCTTTCTTCGTCTTCGCTAATGTGATTCTTCATAGTACATAAATATTTACAACATTTTTATGTCGACTATTCAAAGAATAAGGAGGTCTGTTGTACTTGTGGCATGGCTATCGGGTTAAAGTTTTAGGGCAAGCTTCTCATTTTTACTATTTCTTCCCTTTCTGCTGCAGATATTTGGTTCAAACTTGGCCGTAGACTGTGTCATTCCATCAAGGCCCATAACTCTGTTAAACATTTTTATTAGTTATTCCCCTTTTAAGACTTTGAAAAATCTTTAATTTCAGGCTTTTATTATAATACCTTCAAGCACTAAGAATAGTCGAGCGTGCTGTCCATCCGACAGCCCTTGTTTCAGTATAAAATATCTAATTTTGAAATAAAAGGACAGCATTCATAATATACAAAACACCATAATTCATTTGCAACTACAGAAAAAAATTGTTCCCCACAAAAATCTTACATACAGAATATACATGCTCTTGTTTATGAGCACTTATGCATAGTGGGGGCTTCTGTGTCCTATGGACACAGTTCTAGTTTTTCCACTGTTGGCATATCTCTGCATCTGTTGCAAGAAAACCATGAAGGCCCTGAAGCTCCAGGGAGGGGATGAAACCCTGGTGGTTGGGCAGGCTTAATTCTGTCCATTATGTCTAGAATAAGACCTGGCTTATTGTCATTTGCTATACGGAGAATTTCCTTTGCTTTTCCTTCTTCTAAATTTGATTTTTTGCTGTTGCTTATGGAAGTGGTTCTTCTTCATTCAGAAAAGCAAGGGCAAATTCTTTTTCGATGTCAAGCAAACAGTTGATATCAAGGACAATGAATATAAAATATGTATATAAAATACCTTTTTTTTTTTTTTTCAAAATTCTACATTTTTGACAAGAATTATACCAACGAACACAAACATTTTTTTTCATTTTATTGCATTCAGATGTTTGTTACACAAAATTTTGGTGTTTACCCAAAACAAGTTGGCTTGAACCCTGTGTACTGACCATGTGGGTCAGGACAATGGTATCTGATAGTCCACACACATCCAAAGGGTATAACCAATTTTACACTTTAGCCTAGTCTACCATGCCTCCATAAAATAAACTGTCTATAAGCAGATGTCTGTTTGCGTTGCTTAATTTTCTTTCTCCTGGGTACACCAAGATTTTTTCCAATACTATCAAGCTAAATCCAGTACTCTGTCATCCAGTATATACTGCTCTATGTCCTGAAATGTAATAAACACAAATCCAGTTAATATATATATTAGCTGAGACAATGACCGAAAGTTTTATACAATTACATTTGCATTACAAATACTTTCTGATTTGCTTTAATCAAGTATTATGAATTTGAATATGTTGTTAATTGAGTATCCAGTGTTTCTGTTAACATGCAATCACAAGCCCAACACTAAAATCTTATTTGCCATTAATATTCATCTTTCCTATGCTACAACCTGCTTTTAGAAGCAGTTAATATTTATAACCAAGGGGAATATATGAAAGATGCTGATTAATGGTGGTCTACAGCAGTCTATAAAAACATGCTTTACAAAATGGCTTCTTACTGGTAACTGGGATAAACAATCATCTGGCATGAAGCCACAACACACTCTTTTTTTCCACTGATGGCATATCTCTGCATCTGTTGCAAGAACACCATGAAGGCCCTGAAGCTCCAGGGAGGGGATGAAACCCTGGTGGTTGGGCAGGCTTAATTCTGTCCATTATGTCTAGAATAAGACTTGGCTTATGGTCTATTGCTTTATAGAGAATTTCCTTCGCTTTTCCTTCTTCTAAATTTGATAAAAGATCCTGAAATATAGCATTTATATATTAACAGTTCAGTTGTTTGGTCATTTGCAGAAACTACTGAATCAGAATATGAGTTTCTTAAAACTGGACTTTCAGATTCAACATACATATCGCAATTTACATACAAAATGTTGATAATGGACTTTCAGATTCAACATACATATCACAGTTTACATACAAAATGTGGATAATGCACTTCTAAAAAGCAACATGGTAAATGAATTGGCAGCATTGAAAAGAAATTGGCATATTGAAATAACTGATACAATAATGTGTGAAATGGTGGATATCCCTTCCATACTGTTATGCAGTATTTATCAAATGTCAAAAGCTACTGGAAATTTTCCCACATAAAAAAAACTTCAATATTTTACAAGATTTCCTCAATTAAAGCAACTGATTCACAAAATTAAGCTTAAATTTTGTTTGCTTTAAAATAAAAGAGAAGTTGATTTACTTTGGAAAAAAAGAAAAAAACATTTTCTGCTTCTATTCATTATGAAAACTAAGGAGAAAGAATTTGATTTTAACAGGATTCGAACCCATGCTCTTCAGGTCAATAAAACTATGAACAACGACCTAGATCACTGAGCCACTACGAAATGTATTTTTGATCGTAAAAATTAATGATATAAACAAAGTACCTACCCTGTGACTAACTACAGTACAGCTCCCGCGATATGTACATTTTTCTCTTAAACTCCGCGGACCTTGGGAGGAAAATCGCCGAGAATCGCCGAGAAACGCCCTAAATCGCGGAGGCGTCGCGGAGACGAATTTTGTCTGGTTAGTGACGGTATTTGCAGTGAAACTGCAGATTATCAATCCTCCGCGGATCTCCGCGATTTGTTTATGCATTCAGTTGACTGACGGGTATATATGACAAGTTAAATTTTATATTTACATGTACTTACTCTTTTTATCTTCATGTTTTAGGATGCCTAATAGTAATATTTCGTTTCGTCCCATGTTTTGACACATTAATTTATTGACAGACACAAGACCATGTGTTGGTCTCATGGCCTATGATCTGTACACGCATGATACATTGCGTCTCAACCGCTAATTGGTTCCTAAATATAACTTTTGACCTTTAACATTGAGCGACAGTTATTTTCCGAAAATGATATTCACCTCACTTTAAAAGCTTCAGACACAACGTGCTCTTTAAAGCGGGAATTACAGTCATGTAGCATGCTTTTCCCTTGATTACATTTTCTTTTTAAAATATTTAATATCTTTAACAGATATGTGGATATTTTTTAATTTAGGCAATGATGGCTTTGTTGACTGAACAGAAAGATTAGTTTCGTTAGAATCGAACATTAATTCCGAATGCGTGAAACGAGGGTAGAAAAGAAAGACAGCCGATAATGAATAGATTTTCACACCTACCTGACATCATGTCAGCTTTAACTGCTGAAATTTATTTACTTTTAAATCTTTAATCGGTGCCGCGCAAATAAATTACTAATGATAATCAAACTGCGAAAATAAATATATCTAATTTAAAAAGTGAAAATACAAACAAATGCGCTCTTATTCTGATGCATTTGTGTACGAACGTTCCTATTTGTTTACGAAAAGAAAGTTGCGTCAGAAACAGCTGATCTTATTTTCAGAAAATGAGTTGACCGATTTCCGAACAACACGTGTTAAACTGCATCTGTATCGTCTCGGCGCTTAGCAAAAAAAGTATTAATCGATTTACTAAATAATAACAAGCGTTTAAAAATCACATTAATTAATGTATTTGACTGAATTATACCGTAGTCACATGACAGGTGTTAAATGTACAGTTACATTATGGTAATTTCATCACACATTGCTGACTGTTTTTATGAAAGGATTTCAAGTGTATACATTTTATAATTATTTTTTTCACCTATAAATGGGAAATAGTTTGTTAAAACTCTGGTGATGAAACACAAGAATATTCGCGGAGAATCTCCGCGGAAACGCTCTAACACTCGGAGAATCGCGGAGATTGTGCGTGTACTTTAATCGCGGAGATTCTGAGCGTTTTTTTCAAGGAGAAACTCCGCGATTTTCAGAATTCGCGCTGACCACGATCGCGGAGGAAGCACAAAATGTGTACATATCGCGGGAGCTGTACTGTAGGTAAATCTTTTACTGTGTGAACAACTGTTTCTGTATCTAAAACTGAGAAAGTGATTTGGTTTAGGTATGTTCTTCACTCCTGTACCAAGAATTTTTACATTTATACACTTTTTTTGTTTTTATGCATCAAGTCAGTTGCTCTTACTGTGAGGTTTATGACAGAAAACTACTGAGTTATTTGGGATCCCAGTTAAATATAGATTTTTCACATGCATTCAAATGGTTAAAAATAGAAACTGATTTATCTTTTAAAAATTGTAAAAGCTGGGCACTTACATGTATAATTAAATTGAAAGGTCATGAGAAGGTGACCTTCTGTTGGTGACGTTCAGATCCTAAGAGCTGATTTTAATCAGATTGCCTACCAAATCGAACATTAGTTACATTTAATGTATGATTGATGCCTTTTCCTAGACAAAAGGTGTGAATGGCTTCCATCAAAATTGAATGTAGACTTGTTGTTCTTTCTACATTTATGGGTCCCACATAGTGTTCTTTAGTATTAGATGTTGTAACCAAGCTTTTTAAGATTGAGAGCTAAACTCTATTGGAGTTATTTCTACTTTCTTCAATGAGAAGTAAAAAATTGTCCTCTTTGAATTCTTGTAGATTTTTTTCATGCTTCCTAAAGGGAAAGCATTCAGTCGGTGACTTGTCTGTCCGTCTGTCCGGTTTTGTCCAGAGTATAACTGAAACACCAGTGAAGGAATTTACTTTCATGGAACTTTCATCAAATGATAGAGGACACTGAGAGTAAATGCAGTGCACAAGAACCATAACTCATCTTATCTAGTTTTTTTCATCTCCCCTTAGTGCATTTTGTTTGTGAAGAGCAATTCTCTTTAACCAAAAAAGGCATTTAGTTGATATTTTGCACATTGATAGAGGGGAGTGGCAGGAAGTGCAGTGTCCAAGAACCATAAGTCTAATTTTAAGTTATTTCCCTTTATAAGTTTTTATAATGTGATAATGCTTGTCCAGAGCAATAACTCTAAAATTATTCATGGGATGAAGTTCAGTGTTGAATAATTCTAACTCTGCCTTGCCCCATTTTTCAGTTAACACCCTTTATTACATTTTTAATGCTTGTTGGATTTAGTCCGGAGTATTATTCAAAAACTAATGAAGGGATTTACTAATAACTTCATAAGATGATGAAAGATATTGAGAGTAATTGCAGTGCACAAGAACCTTAACGCATCTTAACTAGTTTTCTCATTATCTCCCCTTAGTACATTTTGCTTGTCTGGGGCACAGCTCCTTTAACTATTGAAGGCATTTAGTTAATATTGAACAGATAGATAGAGAGGAGTAGCAGGAAGTGCAGTGTTCAAGAAAGATAACATAAGTTGCCCTTATTTTAGTTGCCTGTTTTCTCAGAAAAAGGTCAAACTATTATGGTCACTGATGCAGCAGGCAGCATCATGGGCAGCGTTGTGCAAAACCTTTAAAGTTCTGATTATTCATAAACTGTAAGGCTTAGAGTTTTGATAATTGGTGTGTAGCATTTTCTTGTGGACCTTTACCATGTTGCTTCAAATCATGACCCTAGGGTTAATATTGGCCCCGCCCTTGGGCTTATATATATAGTTATATAGGAAAAACTTTGAAAATCTTCTTAGAACTCTAAAATGGATTGCAACAGGTCTTTGTAATTTGATCTGAGGCATCTTCTAGTAGACCTCTACCAAGATTGTTCATATTATTTTCCTGGGATGAAAATTAGCTGCACCCCAGGGGACACTTGGTTATGCATAGACTTATATAGCAAAAAACTATAAATGGGAAAGCTTAACTATTACCCCCCCCCCCCCCCATTTTTTAAATGCATAGGTACATTCCCCTTCTCCAAGCCCTACCCAAATGTTTCTTTGTATTTGCCCGAAGGGGGGATATTATGTTACGGTCCAGGTCGTCTGTCCGTCCGTCCATTAGCAGTTTGGTTTCTGGAGGATAACTTGAGTACTCTTTGGCCTACAGTCTTTTTACCTTCATATCATTATTGCTCACATTGAGTGAACGGCCCCTATAGATTTTGGGGTCAGTAGCTCAAAGGTCAAGGTCACAGTGACCTTAACATTGAAAACCATTTCCGCCATTTGACTTGACAATCATTTGTTGTAAAGACTTCAAACTTTTTATTTTGATTGCACACAATGAGTGGATGACCCCTATACAATGGGGTCAGTATGTCAAAGGTCAATGCCACAGTGACCTAAATGTTCAGAATCATTTACACTCTGTATCTCGAAAACCATTTGTTGTATAGACTTCAAAATTCATGTAGTGGTTGCATACATCAAGTGAATAATCCCTATTGATTTTGGGGTCAGTAGGTCAATGGTCAGTATATTTTGACTAAGTATTAACATGTTTGCCTACATCATAATGCAGACATAATTATCAGACACAATATTCATTTCTTAAAGAAACTATCTAACGTCGTTTGATGCTGAATGCACTTAGACTTAACAGTCTTTTTTTCTGTTACACTTTCGAGTTCCTGTGCAAACTGTAAGTAAGTAATGTCCTTGGCAAGTGCATACTTTTTCATTTTTGTGAAAAATTCCTGAATGTCACTTAAACACATTTCACGTGTCCTTGTCATCACTTTCTACACTGTCAACACTTTCAGAATTAGTCACATTTACCACAGGATCTCTTTCCCAGTCACCAGACACTTCCTCTGTGGTTGTATATTAAAATCTTGTCCAGCTACATCTCCAAAACATCTTGGGGGATTTTATTATTTATAAAACATCAGTAGAGGTTGGGAATAAAACAATATTGTTCGTATTCAAAGCCAAGCTCACAGCTCTCTATTTCATTGAATAATTATATGTTCAACCTTCATATATAAAACTGAAGCAGAAAAACATTACTTTATCATTTACCTTCAGTTCATGCTCTATTTTTTGTCTGATCTCTTTTCCACAGGCATATTTATGTCACCCCCCCCTCTTGGGGAGACCTGTTGTTTTTGCCTTGTCCGTCTGTCCTTCTGTCCATCTGTCACTCTTCGTTTCTGATCGATAACTGGAGAACCGTTGACTCAGACCTTCAAACTTCATAGGATGATTGCCCTTACTGAGGAGAAGAACCCTATTGATTTTGGGGTCAGTAGGTCAAATGTCAAGGTCACACGGGCCCGAAGAGTGAAAACCGTTTCTGCTCAATAACTGGAGTACCCTTTTACCCAGAGCCTTCAAACTTCATAGGATGATTGTTCTTATTGAGTAGTAAAACCCTATTGATTTTGGGGTCATTAGGTCAAAGGTCAAGGTCACAGGGGCCCGAAGGGGGGAAACAGCTTCCGCTCAATAACTGGAGTTCTATTTCACTCAGCGCATTCAAACTTCATAGGATGATTGCCCTTATTAAGAAGAAAAATCCTATTGATTTTGGGGTCAGTAGGTCAAAGGTCAAGGTCACAGGGCTTGAAGAGTGAAAACCGTTTTGGCTCAATAAGTGGAGTTCTATTTCACCCAGAGCATTCGAACTTCATAGGATGATTGCCCTTATTGAGTAGAAAAAACCCTATTGATTTTTGGGTCAAAGGTCGAGGTCACAGGGGTCCGAGGAGTGTAAACAGTTTCCGCTCAATAACTATAGTTCTATTTCACCCAGAGCCCTCAAACTTCATAGGATGATTGCTCTTATTGAGTAGAATAACCCTTTTGATATTGGGGTCATTAGGTCAAAGGTCGAGGTAACAGGGTCCCGAAGTGTGTTAACCGTTTCCGCTCAATAACTGGAGTTCTATTTCACTCAGAGCCTTTAATCTTCATAGGAAGTTTGCCCTTATTGAGTGAAAAAAACCCTATTGAGTTTTGGATCAGTAGGTCAAAGGTGAAGATCACAGGGGCCCAAAGAGTGTAAACCGTTTCTGCTAAATAACTGGAGTTATGTTTCACACAGAGCCTTCAAATTTTATAAGATGATTGCCCTTATTGAGTAGAGCAACCCTATAGATTTTGGGTTCAGTAGGTCAAAGGGCAATGTCACAGGGGCCTGAAGAGTGAAAACAGTTTCCGCGCCATAACATGAGTTCTATTCCACTCAGTGTCTTCATGGTTGCCCTTATTGAGTAGAAGAATCCTATTGATTTTGGGGTCAGTAGGTCAAGGTCACAGGGGTCCGATTAGTGAAAACCGTTTCCGCTCAATTCCTGGAGTTCTATTTCAGCCAGAGCCTTCAAATTTCATAGGATGGTTGCCCTTATTGAGTGGAGGGACCCTATTAATTTTAGGGTCAGTACATCAAAGGTCAAGGTCACAGGTGCCTGAAGAGTGAAAACCGTTTCCGCTCAATTACTGGGGCTCTATTGCACCACGAGCCTTCAAACTTCACAGGATGATTGCCCTTACTGAGCACAAGAACCATGTCGATTTAAGGGTCATTAAGTCAAAGGTCAGGGTCACAGGGTCCCGAAGAGTGTTAACCGTTTCCGCTCAATAACTGGAGTTCTATTTCACCCTGAGCCTTCAAACATCATAGTATATATATTATGATATGTATATATATAATGTTCTTACTTATCCCATAATAAATGACAGAGGCATCTGTTTCAGAAAGGTAATATTTTTTCCTTGGCCTTCCTTCAATCGGGTGCAGGGTGGGGGGAGACATGCGTTTTTCACAAAACACATCTAGTCAGTTATATATTTACACCAGTTTCATTTCAAAGCTACATTTCGGGGGCATATGTCAATTTCCAGTGACAGCTCTTGTATTTCCCTGGGGTCATGATTTGAACCAGATTTGCACTGGTCCATTTATCAAATATGTAAGCACATATTTATAGTTTCATGGCTGTAGCTTCAAAAACAAGCAAGTAAATCAGTAGGTCAAGGTCGGACAAAGTAAATGATGAAATCTGCATACAAAAATACCTACATTTGTCAAGTAATGCAATATTAAGTAGCAACTGCAGCTAAATTTTTCTAAGTGTACCTACATTTAAGATAATAGCAAAACAGAAAGAGCTTGAAAAGAGCTTCACAAAACGGTTAAAAATTTGAAAATATCTTATCAAGAAGCAAAGTTATAAGAATTTTAAGATCATAAAATTTGAGAACATTTGAGATCATTTTGGACTTTTCAGATTATGCAAATCAGTGCGCGTGACTTAATGTTTGTGGAACTCTTTGCAAAATTTCCACTGAATACTAGTATGTCATAACTTTTAAATCTTTTAAGGTATTTCATTTAAATTTTGCAGTCTTGTGTATTTTTTAATGCTCTTTCTGGCATTATTTTTTACATGCAGGTCTTATTAATATTTAAAAAGTTATAAGCAAAAAGCCGACTGCTTTTTATTGGAATTTTTTTTCAACATTTTATTTGTCGCAAAAAACCTCACATAATTCAAGATGAAAACATTTCATGCATGAACTTAACCTTTATCATTCTTTTGTACACATATACAGACATCTTGCATTAGGAAGATACTGCATTTTAATAAATATTTACAAATAATTTACAAATTATATATACTTAGTATTCCTGGTGTCTTTGATCATAAGAGTTGACGGAGGAAATCTCAATATGCATATAAATATGACTACAAACATTAATTTAATTGGGATGCAACAATACTTTATGAATCCTGTTTAAACTAGAGTTGTATTTCAAGTCTGTTTATCCCACAAAGTATCATGCAATATATACAAAAAAAATGTTTTTAGGCATATGACAAATGAAAAGTATTTCAGTTTCCAACCAACTCGACTATATTGATTGCGCAGACTGTTTTTTTAGTAAAAAAAGAATATTTTCTTAAATTGCTCTTGAGCTCCCAATAACCTTCCCAGTAATTGAACCAAATGAACCAGCCCTTGGCAGCCAGTCTAGACCTAGACCAGGTGACCAAACAATTGTCTCTGCTGATCAGGGTCTACACTTTCTGTCACAGAGACAATAGGTATGCTTCAAGCCTTGAACCTGTTGATTGCCCAGGCCGGTTGGAAACTGAATGAAAAAAGACTGTAGTCTGAGGTTAAATAGTTAATGCTGTATACAAAGAAACACACTGTAAAACACTGCTATACATGTAGAATTTCAATGAATTCCTAGATTTGAACATTCAACAGTGAATCTCAAGAAAACTTGAAAAGAAATGTTCCTGATACTTTTTGAACAATTTGTTAATGGTTCTGTTCTTGAAAATACGATTGCCGTCCAGAGTTACAGCATTCTGGAACCATACCTGGTTTAGGAACAAAATGTTTTTCTACAATTTGAATGTCTTTACGGGATGGCCACATAAAGGTCCCAGGTTGCTGACATCGAGCCATAAATGAAACAGAAGCTTTATCACTAGAAACAGTTTTAAGAACACAACCAGGATACCATGAATCCTGATACGCCACTGCTATTTACTCATTGTCATCATATTTGGTAGCATGTCTTTAACCGCAACAGCTTCATTCACATTGTCGTCCTCGGGTTCAGCATCTCAGTCTACAACCTTACGCCTTTTTGCTTTAAGTCAGTTTTCCATCCTTTCACCAGCCGTGCCAAAAATATCAGATGCTGTGTAGGCAGTTTGTTCAGGTACTGATTGTTTCTTTAACCAGAATTTGAAAAATGGAAGCCTGTCTATTCCAAGGGACCTTCTGTAGCAGTAAATTCCTTCTAGTACTGTTTGAAATCATCAACCTCATACCTGTGGAATCCTAGTTAGACGTATGTCATGCAATGAAATTGCTTTCACAGTTTCCGAGAACACTATCAGGCCATTCATTTAATTTGTCTGCAAGTTTTTCGTTGCTTGCTCTGTCACTCATTGTAAATGACAGCTTTTCTAGGGAGTCTGCTATGAACTTAACTCTTATATCTCTTTGGTTCTCGTACAGTTTTCACTTTACGCATCTACAACAGTTCAGCTTATTCTTGAATTTGACTTTTTGTCACATTGTTAATAACCTCTGCTGTTTCTTGGGGCAGCTATGGTAAACCCAAGGCTCATTATCTGCCCTGTGTTTAATGTGACAGATGTGTCCACTCTTTTTTCTTGTGCGTATTCCTGTCTCTGCTCAACCCAATATTTTCCGCACTTTCTGTTTTATTAGCGATAAAACATTCTGCTAAATAGTGCCCTTCATCTATGATATTTCTAACGTATGTAAATCTTGTTTCTTAAACGAGTAATTAAACAAGTGTCAGCTGACTGTTCCGATAGCATGAGGAATTTTTTCCATACCAATTTCCAAAGCAAAAAGTTCCATAATACAAAGATTGTTGCTAAATGAATCGTCATCATTTTTTGTCTTTCGGCATTTCATTCTTGAATGTTAAGTAATCAGTTTCATCTTGCTTTTTCTTTAATATGCGTTTTATGTTTGCAGTCTCGTCCATTTGGCAAAGATTCTGTAAAATACCCCTATAATAGATTACTAACTTCTGAGCTTGTGTCTTCTTACTGCTATCTTCTTTTAAACATCCATTATTATCCAAAAGCTCTGAATTGTCTATATTTCTGCAACTTCGATAGAAGCTCAAGATTTTCAGAGTTTAGTGTCTCTATTAAGTGTTTCTGTTTGATGTGTGTACTTTTAAGGGAATGAAGACGTTGGCATGTTTTCCTTGCATTTTTATCTCTTTTGGTAACTTTTCAAAATGACCTTTCACTGTTTTCAAATGTTCCAACGACTCTTTCTCTTTCTGTACAAGATCTTTAAGGATATTCAGTTTCATTTGTTGTTTTGAAATTTCATATTACTGCTGCTTTAGAACTTTTAGCGTATCTGCTGCCAGATGATGAGGACTGTTCACAGACAATAAGGGCACATTAAGCGTAGTCTCTTTTTCATGGATGGGACTGGGGACTGGGGCACTGATTTTTTTCATCTGGAATCTCTTTTAGGGGATTTACTATGGGGAAAAGTTCATTTTGAGTCTCTGTCTCTTTTACAGGGTTGAGGCAGTTTGGTAATATATTCAGAATCTCTGTCTCTTTTACAGGGTTGTGGCAATGTGGTAATATATTCTGAGTCTTTTTTAAGGGGGTGCGGCACAATTTGATATGTTCCCACTGATTTTCCTGACTTGTGTTCAGTTTAAATTCACTACCTTTGTTACTGTTTATCACGAACAGTGCACCCTAAAAATCTTCCAAAATCTTAAATGTGGCATTCTTTTTCTTCTTTTTTAACTTTTTCTCTGTTTCAACTGTTCTGCTTATACGTGACTCTAAAGTTTTGGTGAGGTGCTCGATTCACTCCTGCTCATTCGGACTGCTGTCCTTGTTAATTAGTGTAAAAGCATGCTTCTATGCCAGTAAAACATAACAGACTTCTACATAATTCTATTTAAAAAGTACATGTATTCAAATAACTTAAATTGCCGACCTTCAACAATTTACCATCGAAAATAGGGCTGAAAACATAAGCAAACGTACGGCCATTGGATAACAGCTGTTCGAGTTCCAACATTGTGTGGGGTTTCTTGCAATTTCTTCCTCAACAACAATACAACCTCATAAAACATGGTCTTTAAACAAGAACTATGACTCTCATGGAAACTGTGAATATTTACCTCCATTTTGCAATTTTGAGTAATGATTGTGAATTGGTTGGCTATGGACCTTTTTTAGCAAAATGGCGGCATAGGCAAGCTACTTTGGTCACATGTAAAATCGCACGACCGGTGATCTTTGAACTTAGTTACGATAGTCAATTTTTCATCAAATCTGATGCTTTTACCACCAAATTAAAGGGCAAAACATGTATTTCATTATAATATATGCCGCTTACCGATCCCTCTTTTCATTTTTATGCCACAGCTCAACAACTTTGCGAATTTGTGATAATTTCAGGCCAAGTTCGAATTTTGATCATAAGCAGTCAAAAAATAGGTCACCAGCACTCATGTGAGTGATTATGATTGCCCTCTTGTTCAAGTGTGACAGACAGGCTGACTGACAAAGCGGCAGCTGAATAAGCTCGCCCTGTTATCGCATGACAGCGTTTCAGCCCTGCAAAAACACATGCAAAAACACAAGACCATGTGAAATTGATAAACCTCACTTTTCGGGTTTATAATATAATTATCTCTATTCAGTATATATGTACAAGCCAGACTTTGAGTCAGCAGGTGGTGTACTGATGCTTAGATAAATTAATTTTCTACTACTAAGCTTGTTTCATATTTCATGGCAGTGAAGCTACCGAAGCACTGAGGTGGTGCATACTTACTGCATTATAAGAGTTTAATCCTTAAGATGTTTTTTGAAACGGTGTCCCCTCTTTTCAAGGTTGATATTGATTTCATATGGAATGATCAAATGTTGAGAGCATTTAATCAGAGTTTGTTTCACAAATCAGAATGAAGTATATTCACAAATGGGCAATAATTTTTCAGACTACAAAAATTATTCATTGTAAGCTTTTAGAATTTATGTTCCCGTTAATTTTTTTTCAATTATTTGCAAGAGAGCTTTTAGATCTTCTTTTGGGCAGGCCCATCCTCTTAGCATTTCCTTCTCTAGTGTCATTGACCCATTCTCCCGAACGTTGACCGATTCCTTTTTCTTTTGACTCTCCATTGCCTTTGTTGACTTTGCCTGGAATAATAATGGCCAATTGAGGACAAACTGAGTAAAGCTTACCACATTTAACATGTTATGTTGCAAATTAGATATTCCTAGATTAAGTTTCAAAGCTGACAGACTCCTCTTCAATTCACTAGTGTAACCAAACGCCTCAAATTCAAAGAACTGGCTAAATACTTAAAAAAAAACAAGAACTGTAAGTAGACAGCACACTCGACTATTCTCAGTGCTTTAAATAATATGATAAAAATTATTTCTTATACATTAAAGTTCCGCAATTAAGACCATTTAATGCATTTTTTAAAAGAAATTTCAGTCCCAAAGTAGTAAATTAAGAACAACAAGAGCTGTCAGTACTGGTGACTAATGCCCCCGAAAAGACCCCAATAATGCTACAGTATGACTGTATTCAGTAAAATTTACTCAAACCTAATGGTTCCATCTCTGTTCTTCATTATACCCCTGTCTGAGTTCATAATGTGGTTCAAAGCAGCCAAAATATTACAAACATGAGCAATGAGACTCAGGTGAGCGATTTAGGGCCATCATGGCCCTCTTGTTTTTGCCGTCCGTCTGTCCGTCCGTCCGTCCATCAGAACTAGATACGTAAGTCTCAGGTTTGAACAAATGAGCAGTAACATACTAACTTACTACATTTGCCTTTTCAACACTTGGTAATGAAACCAAAGGTTTAACATCTTGGTCTTGATCCAACAGACCGAGAATACCACTAATAGCTTCAACTTCTGCTTGAGCCATGTCAAGTTTCTTCATTGTTTTTGACCCTTTGTAGGTCTGACTTAGTCTTTGATTCAATGTCGATGTACTTAAGTTAAACTCTTAACGAAGCAACACGAGCGGCCGCATTTGATACCTTAGAGACCCGTGATGCTTGTGACAAAGATCTGGATGATGACCTTGTATGGGCACTTACATTGGACACCTTAGTTTCAAATTCTCGCAAGTAATCTGCTACTTGTTGCAGAAGTTTCTGATGTTCAATTTCAATTTTCTCAAACTTAACACGTTTCTCACTAAGATCATCTTTAACATTACGAAGTTCATAAAATGCAGCATCTGTCTGATTAAAAGACATGTCAGGCGAATTACGGCGATCCCTTATAGTTTCAGAACCTTGATCATCTGTAGTTTCAGAACCTTGATCATCTGAAACAAATTGAATCATCTTATTACATTGCCTACGTCATGCTGAAAAAGCGGACCTAAATTTTTATGCCCCCCACAGAGTGGGATGAATATAGCGTTGCACTTGTCCGTCCGTCCGTCCGTACGTCTGTCCGTACGTCCCGAAATCTTGTGAACGCAACTCCTCTTAAACCGGATGGCAGATTTTGCTTACCATATAGAAATTTTGTGAACGCAACTCCTCTTAAACCGGATGGCAGATTTTGCTTAAACTTCCAGGGATGAACAACCTTAATGTGTAGATGGAAGTAAAGGAAGGAATTTTTGCTGCGACCAAATTTAACAGAATTATGGCCCTTTGTTGATTTTTTCACTATATACCATATAGAAATTTTGTGAACGCAACTCCTCTTAAACCGGATGGCAGATTTTGCTTAAACTTCCAGGGATGAACAACCTTAATGTGTAGATGGTAGTAAAGGAAGGAATTTTTGCTGTGACCATATTTAACAGAATTATGGCCCTTTGTTGATTTTTTCACTATATACCATATGAATAATTGAACATATAAATTTTACATTTGTAATTTAATTTAACATGTACATAAGGTTACCTGTAGATCATTTTAGGTATATGTACATAAAAAATCTTACATACAGGATATACATGCTCTTGTTTATGAGCACGTATGCATAGTGGGGGCATCCGTGTCCTATGGACACAGTTCTAGTTCTTCATGTAACGATATTTGGAAATCACGCCCCTTTTCAGTAAGTACGCGTGCCCTAGCACCTTCTTCATGTTTTTCACTAGGTGAGTCCTGTGACTCAGTTAACGTCTGCGAACTTCCAATGTCAGACATTTTATCAAAATCTTAGAACAAAATTGTAAAAATTTACTAAAGGTGCATCAAGTACATCTGATGAACCTTATTTATACAAAATACTGTTTAAACTTGTCAAAAATTGAAAAGGTTGAAAAAATACAACATGTGCTTTAAAAAAGTTGCAACATAAACACAGTGATCAGATATTTGTATGACTAGGCAATCACAGTCTATACTTAATGACCTGGTAGCACAATAAATTAAAGGATTAGCAAAATTAAAGTGTCTTAAGTTGCAGTTTACAACAAATCTATCATATAAATTCTTCAATTTATAGCATGTGGCTGGGCAGTCCCCGCTGACATGTACATGTTCAAACACAACAATTGATGCTTCTGGTGAGTAACATCAGCCAACATCTTGACAACGCTGCTTCCAGATGTACACTGTCTATCATCGTGTTGAAGTTCATTCAGAAATAGCAACCACTTTCTCTAAAGGATTTCTTCTGATGACAAGTTCTAGATGAAACTTTTAACTTTTAGATTGCACATCCGATTTCTCACTCAGCTCCTTTACAGGTAACGACAGCAACTTACTGAAGACAAGCCAAACTAAATACAGTAAGCACTTTCTAATCTGGAGTTAAAACAAAATGGAACAACTTCTATATACTGCAGTTCAATCCCTCTGAAAAATCAACTTCACTGCTTTTCGCTGCTTTTAAAAACCATGCACTATGAAAAGTTCTCATGTATTTCATCCACAATTTCGTCCGTAGTATCTAATTTCAATTTGAGGACTGTTCAGCTTCCAATCTCAGATGAATTAGAGTTTGTCTATAACCTCTGGAATAGCGAAAAAACTGAAGGCTGGAGTCAGACAGAAGATTTATTTTTGCAATCAGCGCAACTCTGTCGAACTGAAATTTATACAAACAAATCTTTCTATTAAAATTACAGGTACATTTTATAAAATGAACATGTCCGAAATATTTCATATCCGAAAAAGACACATTTCAATACAAGTGAGAAATATAATCATCTTAAGAGACCAAAATAAAGGACAATACGGCAAAACAATGTATAATTTGCTTTATTGTGACATTAATGACCTCTTTAAGCCCACTGCTCGCTATTACAAAAGTATTTGCAGAAAAGATGTCCATAGACGATATTTGGCGCAAAAACCTTTTACGCACGCATAGGGTTACGTAGTACTAAAATTAATAGTTAATCGAGTCAAAGAGCACCTGCTGTCACAGCAAGTCTAGTTTAGTTCTCAACATTTTGTCACTGAGCACAGCCACGGTAGCAGCTTTGAGTTCTAATCGAGGAATCGTCACTTGTTTTAATGGTGCCAGACACGATTTCCCGATATCACGATCTGCACAACTTCTGTTCTTGTCCAATGGACCATTGACATTCCAGCCCAGTATTGTCTTTAGCGCAAAAGGACTATTGTCCACACTAGGTACGACATCTTATTGTTCAATGGTCTTCAGCACGTCAACACCAAATAGAACTTCCACATCACCATCGATCTCGTCAAGCTTAATATCCTAAAGATGTGGTCAATTAGAAATTGTCAGATTTGGATACAGGTAACCTTGGTTGCGTATTTTGATTCCGTTCTTGAATCGAAGTCTGCAGTTTAATTTTACGCCTAGTACCTTCTCTATCTTATTCATCACTTCTGAACAATGATGATGTGCTTCCTGAAGAAGAATGCATATGTCTCTACATACTTGTAGAATCAAATCACTAAACATATTGAGACAAACAAACTTTTGTCATCGTATCAAAGTGCATATCGTAAAAACCATGGAGTAGAAACTGCTTTGATAAAAATGTATGATGATTTGTTGAAAGCTGTTGATGATGGGCAAATTACAATAGTCGTTATGATTGACCTCAGTGCTGCGTTCGACACCATCGACATCGGCATAGATGACATTCCTTTACAGTGGATCAAATCATACTTGACTGATAGGACCATGAAAGTTATCATAAACAATGAATCATCAAGACAAGAAAACCTGATGTTTGGTGTGCCTCAGGGTTCCTGTGCTGGCCCAGTAATCTTTACCTTGTATAATGCAGCATTGAATAGAGTCGTCAAGAAATACCCGGCTCAGTTACATGGTCATGCTGATGATCATAAAGTCGCTCTACAAATTCAAGCTGGAAACATTGAAAATGAAACTTATGTTCTTGAACAATTATCTGCTTGTTTGGATGATATTTCTTCTTGGATGGCAAAGTATAAATTGAAAATGAACAATGCAAAAACAGAGATCATTTTGTATGGTACTACACAACAGTTAGCAAAGGTTGATATACCCGGTGTGAATGTAGGTGGATGTTTTGTCAAATGTGTTGACCATGTAAGGGACTAGGGTGTTTGCTTTGATGCCAACCTTAGTTTTGACAGGCATATACGGAAAAAGTGTCAAATAGCCTACTCTCAACTTAAGAACCTGAAATCCATTCGTAAGCATCTGTCTCAGAAATCAACGGAAATACTAGTTCATGGTTTAGTCAATTCCCACATCGATTTCTGTAATGGACTTTTTGCTGAAATACCAGTTTATCAAATAGATCGACTTCAAAGACTCCAAAACCAGGCTGCTCGGGTAGTAATGAATGTGTATGACCAACCTAGTGCTGATCTCAGAAAATCTCTACATTGGTTACCAGTCAAGGCAAGGATTATGTTTAAAGTGATACTTATTGTTTTCCGAGTAATACATGAAACAGCTCCAACGTATCTCATAACTTTGTTTAATTGTGTGAGAAGAAAATACAGTCTAAGATCAGCTGCTGATGACACTTGTACACAGTTTGTTGTGCCAAGACGCAGGACCAGACTTGCTGACAGATCTACTTCTGTTATGGGACCTAAATGGTGGAACGCCCTACCAAAATACTTAAAGTGCATTGCATCGGAAATTGCATTCAGAAAAAGACTGAAAGCACACCTCTTTGAACAATTTTATGCATAAACAGTTTCATCAAATGTGTATATAGTTTTAAAGTGTGGAAATGACTTTGACATTATATGATCTTGTGAAGCGCAACAGAATATAACTGTATAAAGTGTCGCGCTATAAAAATACCTATGATTGATTGATTGATTTGATACTTATCACTAGTTTTAGATTTTATCTTCACAGGTAAAATCGCTAAATCTTGACGACTACTCCAGCCCCCATATGGGTTGCCCCTGATTTTGTCATAATTGTAGGTTCTGTAACATTTGAACTTTAAGATTATTGTGGGATCGCTGCTAATCGTGATTGCTGTGAGTCAACGTGCAATATCGTAGGATGGCTCCCGTGACAGCTATTACATTTCTGTCTGTTTCTGCTTTCTGACTTCTGATAACATTAACGCAAACAAACATAACACATTCCCTTTTTCATTAAAATCTTATATCGCTCTTTCAGTGGTTTTCTAGTTATTTCTGTACAACTAACTGAGCCAATGTCCTTTTGAACAAAAATCACATCTTGGAGAGCTCTGACCTGACATCCTTTCACTGTTAGTCCCAAAAGATTTTCTTTGAAGAGGACGTGGTCTGTTTATACCACTTTGGGCACGTTGTGTCATTACAGATTTTCCGAACAGAAGGTTATTAGCTTTCTTGGATTCCTTGCGTACAAAAAGGACAAGATCTTCAAACTTAACAGTCTTCACTTTCTTTAAGATTATAATCTACACTCCCCCGTCTTTCTTGTATTACGTATGGCAATTCCTTCTTATTTTTAGCTCGACCATTCGAAGAATAAGGAGGGCTATAGTTCTCGCCCTGGCGTCGGCGTTGGTTCAGGTTAAAGTTTTAGGGCAAGGTAACATTATTCACCTAACCCTTGCCCTGAAACTTACAATACTTGTTTACCATCAAGAGCTTACTCTACTTACAAGAGGAGGTAACTCTGTCAAGCATTTTGTATGAATAATGGCCACTTTTGAAATTAGAAATTTGGTTAAAGTTTTTGGGCAAGGTAGTACTAGTCACCTAACCCTTGCAGATATAGCCCTGAAACTTACAATACTGGTTTACCATCAACAGCTTACTCTACTAACAGGAGGAGGTAACTGTGTCAAGCATTTTGTGTGAATTGTGGCCCCTTTTCGACTTAGAAATTTGGTTAAAGTTTTTGGGCAAGGTAGAACTAGTCACCTTTCCCTTGCAGATATAGGCCTGAAACATACAATACTAGTTTATCCTCAAGATCATAATCTAATCAGAAGAGGACATAACTGTTTGAGCCAATTTGTGTGAATTATGGCCTCTTTTCGACTAAGAAATTTGGTTAAAGTTTTTGGGCAAGGTAGTACTACTCACCTTTCCCTTGCAGATATAAGCCTGAAACTTACAATTCTTGTTAACCATCAAGAGCTTAGTCTGCTCACAAGAGGATATAACTGTGTCAAGCATTTTGTTTGAATTATGGCCCCTTTTCGACTTAGAAATTTGGTTAAGGTTTTTTGGGCAAGGTAGTACTAGTCACCTTTCCCTTGCAGGTATAGCCCTGAAACATACAATACTAGTTTACCCTCAAGACCTTAGTCTAACCAGAAGAGGACATAACTGTGTCAAGCATTTTGTGTGAATTATGGCCTGTTATTAAGAAATTTGGTTTAAGTTTTTGGGCAAGGTAGTACTACTCACCTTTCCCTTGCAGATATAGGCCTGAAATTTACAATTCTTGTTAACCATCAAGAGCTTAGTCTACTCACAAGAGGAGATAACTGTTTCAAGCATTTTGTGTGAATTATGGCCTGTTATTGACTTAGAAATTTTTGTCCATTTTTCAAAAAGTGTCTAAGATATTCCATTCAAACTTGGAATACTTGATCACCAGCAAAACCCCTGCAAAGATTGTTGGTACCCATGTCCATCGGGTTACAGTTAGCCCCAACACCAGGGGTCACTTGTTTTTGCTTATACTTATAAATAGGAAAAAAAACGTC
Organism: Cyclina sinensis; assembly: GCA_012932295.1. Classification (NCBI taxonomy): domain Eukaryota; kingdom Metazoa; phylum Mollusca; class Bivalvia; order Venerida; family Veneridae; genus Cyclina; species Cyclina sinensis. The sequence continues at coordinate 3,859,827 of JAAONU010000012.1, read as the reverse complement.
TTAAGCTTGAAATAAAATATTAACTGACTTGAGATGGGTAAGTACTCCCCCCTTTTTCCCCTACACCCCCTCTGCATCCCCCGGCCCGCTTAACCCCCCCCCCCCCCCCCCCCCCCCCCCCCCCCTTCGCCCACTTAAACCCCCCCGGCCAGATTTATAAAAAAATATATAGGTACTTCACTCCCCGTCCACCCTCAGCCCCCTCCTCCCCCCCCCCACCAGGGCCAGATTTTTTTTTAGATTAATTCATAGGTACTTCACTCCCCATCCACTCTCAAGAGACTGCCACAAGAGAAGGTAACTTTGTCAAGGAGTTTGTGTGAATTTTGACTTTATAAGGTTTTATAACCCTTCAGTGTCAAGTACTAAGAATAGTCGAGCGCGTTGTCCTATGACAGCTCTTGTTTTTAATGTTTTCAGGGTACTCAAGAACGCGTGCAACCGACATCGCTTTTTGACCTTTTTGTGAAGACAGATTCCGATCAATATCATTGTCATCTACCTTAGGTCCACAGCCAGCACCTAAATACTGATGCAGTTGTCAGAGGTTGTATTTATACAATTAAAGGAAGGATGCATTATACCCTGACGAAATATTCTTAATTTTAACAGCAATAATATTAGTGGTTTTCATTACTAATCTCTGACTGGGCTGCAGTGGTGCGTACATGGTTCATCCCACAAAATCAAATTGATGGACTAAGGCTATGTTTAATACTTCAGTTCTACATTTTGTAAGTTGCAAGAATGTCAGGACAGATCCAAACTGAATGGTACCTTCTGAGCTTTTAAACTTAATAATGTTCAGTTTCCGTTTCATCAAATGTCCATAAGATAAACAATAAAAGGACTTGAGATCTCATCATGAATATTCTTTGATATTCAATAGTTATCGAAGGAAAGCATAGGTAACAGCTGAAACTGCATTAAATTCCATTTCATCCAAGGTTTTTTGAGATTTTTGTCAAAGAAGGAAAACCTCTTCTTCGAGGCAGATCTTGTCATGAAGTTGGGTCTTAGAATGTTATTCAAAAGATCCTCATCATTATCATTCAGGACATGAATTTCCTGCAGTGTCGGAAGGTGGAGACTGCATTTTTGTAATTGCATTAATTATTTGCATTTCCACTCCACTTGGACCATGGATATGTTTCAAAATGGAGCCATTCATATCCTCAAACACAAAACAGTTTTTTTTGAAAATAGAGGTCCATTTGCATGGACTGAATCTGTGGTCTGCAAAAGTTGATGACAGTTCATTGACATGTATCATTCTGAATACAGCTTTGGAAAGAGTTCAAGAAATTTAAAAAGGCACTTTTCAGCATATTCCATGTCATTACATGAAATCCCTTTCTCCACAAACTGTAAATGCCTTAATGGACAAATAGCCGAAAGCGAAGGTAATATTCTTGTGGTAGAATGTCCTGAAACACAGGAATACTCCAAAGGATTGAACAAATTCTGAATTCTGAAGTTTTCCAGTGGGCAGTATCATCTAGACTTCTAGGAACTCTTGTTATATGTAGGATTGGAAATACTGTTTGCAACCTAGAACTGACTGTGTTCTTGAGCTTGAATACTGAAAAAAAGACTCGTTTTTGTGCTGTTTATCAAACCACAACATAAGTAGCATTTTCATTACACCTGTGCATATTACATGCATATAATCAATCACAAAGCCATGGATCACATTAAAGGGGTTCAAAAACATAAACCAAAGTGAAACCAAAGTGGTCCTTTTACTCCACATACAGTTTAGTTCTTCTTGTTTGCTCCTACATTTTGAACAACTTCATTTACATCATCCTGCAAATTTGCTACAGTTTTAGCAGGACCCTTTGGATCGTTTTTTTTAGAAGGATAAATATGAACATGGCCACCTTTCTGTGTTGTGTACGACTACGTCTCACCAGGTTGAAGGCAAAACCAACACCCAAAACGACCATTGAACTTGCAGGAAGATCACATACACAGTTCATCAAGGTTGCATTCATGGCAAAACTTTGACCTGACTTTTCTTCAATTTGGACATCATCTTCAAGTCTGTACAGCTCCTGTTGTAATTGTTTTAGGTAACTCCACATAACTGTTTTTTTATGCAATCCAAAGTCCATAGTAGACCACATTTTCTTTCAATTTTCTCTCTGTTGGTGGTAATTCATTAAATTTCATTTAAACAGGCCACACAGATATGTCTGAGTTTTTGAATATTCGAACACCATCATTATTTAAAGAAAAAGATACTGCATTTGGATTGCTTAAAAATCCCTTATTATATGCAGTTTTGTAATTTTTTCCATCATATATATCTTGAATCTAATTAGCAACATTGTTAGCATAATGCTGGAAATGGTGCTTTCTCACATTTTGCAAAAAAGTATCTCGTTAACACATAACTTTATGCTGGTATATAACAGAATGTTGTATAAAATATCCAACTGCATCTTGCTGTGTTCAGATCTTTCGAACATTTTTATTGGCACACACTTTACCGTCTTTTTAGCTCACCTGAGCACAAAGTGCTCAGGGTGAGCTTTTCTGATCGGTCTTTGTCCGTCGTCCGTCGTCCGTCGTCCGTCCGTCCATCCGTCCGTCCGTCGTCAACTTTTCATTCAAACGACATCTCCTCTGAAACCAATGGGGCAAATTTAATGAAACTTGCCTGGGATGTTCCTTGCATGAAGCTCTACCAAGATTGTTCAAATGGTTCTGGTCCATTGCATTTCTGGTTCACTGGAGCTAAAAATAGATTTTATAAGTTGGATCTTTAAAAATCTTCTTCTCCGAAACCACAAGGCCTGGAGCTTTGATATTTGGTATGAAGCATCATCTAGTGGACCTCTACCAAGTTTGTTCAAATTATGTCCCTGGGGACAAAACTGACCCCACCCCAGGGGTCAGTTGATTTTACATAGAGTTATATAGGGAAGAATTGAAAATCTTCTTGTCAGAAACCACAAGGCCTAGAGTTAAGATATTTGGTATGTAGCATTGTCTAGTGGACCTCTACCAAGTTTGTTCAAATCATGGCCTCTGGGTGAAAAATGGCCCCGCCCCGGGGGTCACTTGTTTTACATAGAGTTATATAGGAAAATCTTTAAAAAATCTTCTTGTCAGAAACCGTAAGTTATAGAGCTTAGATATTTGGTGTGTAGCATTGTCTAGTGGACCTCTACCAAGTTTGTTCAAATCCTGTCCTCTGGGTCAGAAATGGCCCCGCCCCAGGGGCCACTAGTTTTACATAGAGTTATATAAGAAAATCTGAAAAAATCTTCTTGTCAGAAACCGTAAGTTATAGAGCTTAGATATTTGGTGTGAAGCATTGTTTAGTGAACCTCTACCAAGTTTGTTCAAATCCTGGCCTCTGGGACAAAAATGACCCTGCCCCAGGGGCCACTAGTTTTTCATAGAGTTATATAGGAAAATCTTAAAAAATCTTATTGTCAGAAACCGTAAGTTATAAAGCTTAGATATTTGGTATGTAGCATTGTCTAGTGGACCTCTACCAAGTTTGTTCAAATCCTGTCCTCTGGGTCAAAAATGGCCCCGCCCCGGGGTCACTTGTTTTACATAGAGTTATATAGGAAAAACTAAAAATCTTCTTGTCAGAAACAAGAAGGCCTAGAGTTAAGATATTTGGTATGTAGCATTGTCTAGTGGACCTCTACCAAGTTTGTTCAAATCATGGCCTCTGGGTCAAAAATGGCCCCGCCCCGGGGGTCACTTGTTTTACATAGAGTTATATAGGAAAATCTTTAAAAAATCTTCTTGTCAGAAACCGTAAATTATAGAGCTTAGATATTTGGTTTGTAGCATTGTCTAGTGGACCCCTACCAAGTTTGTTCAAATCCTGTCCTCTGGGTCAGAAATGGCCCCGCCCCAGGGGCCACTAGTTTTACATAGAGTTATATAAGAAAATCTTTAAAAATCTTCTTGTCAGAAACCGTAAGTTATAGAGCTTAGATATTTGGTGTGTACCATTGACTAGTGGACCTCTACCAAGTTTGTTTCAATCCTTGCCTTTGGGTCAAAAATGGCCCCGCCCCAGGGGCCACTAGTTTTACATAGAGTTATATAGGAAAATCTTAAAAAATCTTCTTGTCAGAAACCGTAAGTTATAGAGCTTAGATATTTGGTGTGTAGCATTGTCTAGTGGACCTCTACCAAGTTTGTTCAAATCCTGTCCTCTGGGTCAAAAATGGCCCCGCCCCAGGGGCCACTAGTTTAACATAGAGTTATATAGGAAAATCTTTAAAAATCTTCTTGTCAGAAACCGTAAGTTATAGAGCTTAGATATTTGGTGTGTAGCATTGTTTAGTGAACCTCTACCAAGTTTGTTCAAATCCTGGCCTCTGGGTCAAAAATGACCCCGCCCCAGGGGCCACTAGTTTTACATAGAGTTATATAGGAAAATCTTAAAAAATCTTCTTGTCAGAAACCGTAAGTTATAAAGCTTAGATATTTGGTGTGTAGCATTGTCTAGTGGACCTCTACCAAGTTTGTTCAAATCCTGTCCTCTGGATCAAAAATGGCCCCGCCCCGGGGTCACTTGTTTTACATAGAGTTATATAGGAAAATCTTTAAAAAATCTTCTTGTCAGAAACAGGAAGGCCTACAGTTAAGATATTTGGTATGTAGCATTATCTAGTGGACCTCTACCAAGTTTGTTAAAATCTTGGCCTCTGGGTGAAAAATGGTCCCGCCCCGGGGGTCACTTGTTTTACATAGAGTTTTATAGGAAAATCTTAAAACAATCTTCTTATCAGAAACCGTAAGTTATAGAGCTTAGATATTTGGTGTGTAGCATTGTCTAGTGGACCTCTACCAAGTTTGTTCAAATCCTGTCCTCTGGGTCAAAAATGGCCCCGCCCCAGGGGCCACTAGTTTAACATAGAGTTATATAGGAAAATCTTTAAAAATCTTCTTGTCAGAAACCGTAAGTTATAGAGCTTAGATATTTGGTGTGTAGCATTGTTTAGTGAACCTCTACCAAGTTTGTTCAAATCCTGGCCTCTGGGTCAAAAATGACCCCGCCCCAGGGGCCACTAGTTTTACATAGAGTTATATAGGAAAATCTTAAAAAATCTTCTTGTCAGAAACCGTAAGTTATAAAGCTTAGATATTTGGTGTGTAGCATTGTCTAGTGGACCTCTACCAAGTTTGTTCAAATCCTGTCCTCTGGATCAAAAATGGCCCCGCCCCGGGGTCACTTGTTTTACATAGAGTTATATAGGAAAATCTTTAAAAAATCTTCTTGTCAGAAACAGGAAGGCCTACAGTTAAGATATTTGGTATGTAGCATTATCTAGTGGACCTCTACCAAGTTTGTTAAAATCTTGGCCTCTGGGTGAAAAATGGTCCCGCCCCGTGGGTCACTTGTTTTACATAGAGTTTTATAGGAAAATCTTAAAACAATCTTCTTATCAGAAACCGTAAGTTATAGAGCTTAGATATTTGGTGTGTAGCATTGTCTAGTGGACCTCTACCAAGTTTGTTCAAATCCTGGCCTCTGGGTCAAAAATGGCCCCGCCCCAGGGGCCACTAGTTTTACATAGAGTTATATAAGAAAATCTAAAAAAATCTTTTTGTCAGAAACCGTAAGTTATAGAGCTTAGATATTTGGTGTGTAGCATTGTCTAGTGGACCTCTACCAAGTCTGTTAGAAAAATGTCCCTGGGGTCACTATTGGCCCCGCCCCAGGGGTCACAACTTTTAAATAACAATATAGAAGAAAATCTTTAAAAATCTTCTTGTCTGAAACCACAAGACCTAGAATTTTAAAATTTGGCATGAAGCAAGCTTTATCAAGCTTTTTCAAATTATTGGATTAGGTTAAAGGTCACGGAGGCTAAAAGTAGATTTATCTACTGTACCTCATAGAGCCTTCATTTATAGACCAATATCTTTGATATTCAGTAATGAGGTTCCTTGCATGGACCTCTACCCATGGGTAGGGTTTGAGGTCACTGGGTCAAGGTCAAGGTCACCATAGCTTATAATAGATATTTCTACTTTCTGTCATAGAGCCTTTATTTATTGACTGAAATTTTACATATTTGGTTTGTAGGCACTTACATATTTTCAATTACAAAATGAAATACTGCTTAACAGCAAACCTACAGCCAAAGTACTCAGGTGAGCGATCCAGGGCCATCATGGCCCTCTTGTTCAACATGTGTTCCAAACACCGAACAAAGAAAATGCACTTCTGGAAAACTAACACAAATTTTTAAGTAGTCTTTAAGTGCAAAAACACTTTTAATCATTTTATTTCCACATGGCGGAACTAAGCATATAAGACTTATGTCATGCATTAGTGCTTTATCTGAAAATTAAAAAAAAAATTAGACTACAAATGATCAGTAAGACTAGTCCTTATTTTTTTTAACACCCTTCATACAGAGGAATATCACTTGCATCCTCTTTACTTTTTGTATGTTCATTTGTTACATGAACTTCTGGTGTCTCTTCATTCAACACTTATGCTATGATATCAGTTACAAAGGAAGTGTCATCCTCTTCCGCAAATCCTCGATCTGCAATGGTTTATTCCTCCACGATAGTTTCGGATCATATTGAAACTGATGTTTATTTTAGACATCTTATTTTCACTGGTTCTTTATAAGCAATTGCAAGCCATTTATCATGAAAATACAATCCTCTTGTTGTTGATTTGTTACAACAACTTTCTCATCTTCTTAAGGATTCTGATATAATATTTTGTTGGCCCCCTAGCCATATTGGAATTCAGTGCAATGAGGCAGCAGATAAAGCAGCCAAAAAAACTCTAAATATTGAGGTTTTACCTTTCCGTGTTCCTTACAGTGATTTTAAACCAATTGTCAATAGTTTTATACAAAAAGTCTGGCAAACAACTTGGAAAGATCCTATAAATCAAACAAATAAATTGTTTTCTATTTAACCTGTCCTAGGAGAGTGGTTGTTATCTTCTAGACCATCACGCAGAGAAGAAATTGTCCTTTGTCGTCTACGTATTGGCCATTCTTACCTTACCCACTCTCATCTTCTGAAAGGGGAACAAGTCCCACAATGTGTACCTTGTTTTACAGATCTTACTGTTAAACACATTTTTTATTGACTGTGTGGAGTTTGCTCCAATCCGAAATAAATATTTCAATGCACAAAATAGGGCTGTGCATTGCCATTTTTTTCTGTCACGATACATGTCACGATACTTGTATTTCCAAACTCTGCGGTTCACGATATGTATTGCAGACTTTGATGAAATGCGATGCATATTGCGATTCTTATGTTGCGATACGATACGTATCACGAAACTGACTTTCAGACTTTATCTATATAAAAAAACTTGGTCATTTGTTTACAGCGTAATTACGAAAATGATATGAAACTATTTAAATAACAAAAAATAAACTTTTAAACTTGTTACTATTAGAACTTGGTTTTCAAGTTTGATCTTTCAACAATTTATTTTACTGATTACTTAAGGATTAAAGGCATTTTTAATTATACCATAACAGAAAGTATCTACTATTCTAACACTTAAGTCCAAAGTCTACTACAGTAAATATGACAGTTTGACAATTTCAGTCGTACAGTAGTAACAATACACCACAAAAGATATTTCTTGTGAAAAAAAAAAAAACAAAACAAAAAACAAAACAACATAATAACAAGTGTTTAACAATTAGGTCAACAACTGTGAAAAAAACAGTTTATCAGTTTTACTCTTTAAACTAAAGTTTCCCCTTCTTCTAGATATTTTGCAGTTGACATGTTTTTTTTAGTTTTTTTTACGGGAAAATGATGTCAACGGAAATGAAAGTATAAATACGTAACGAATATCACATGGGCATATTGTTATCGTCACTATTTTAATCCGACTTCAAGTGCGACTAAATTTACAAATTCATGTTTGTAAGTTGTATTTTCTTGAAAACGTATGAATATCTAATTATTTTTTCATAAAAAGTTCAAAGAACACCAGCCCATTCATATGAAATTAATTTAAACTTGGTAATATTACTGTGGACATGGTCTTCCCTAAACTGGAAACGAGATGACAAGGATATGATAATAATCGTGCTTGTTCATTGTTTTTATCCGAGCTATTTTTCTTCTGTCTTTCAAAATACGTTTGTTTTTATTTTCCTGGAAGATATTGTTAGTGTATTGCGATATTTGTCCGCCATATCGATGCATCGGAGGTGAAATATGTATTGCATCGCGATATATTGGTATTTATATTTTTATTCCGATGCGTACATCGAGGACAGGGCAGATCGCGATGCATCGATGAATCGTTACACCTCTAGTACAAAACATGCATGAGCTGTTTAATTCTGTTCAGCCAGACTTAATCTTTGAATTTTTTAAACATATCAACATTTTTCAAAAGATATAATCGTTTTTTTTTTTACATATTATAGAACTTTTCACTACATTATATTTTTCATATTATCGACAACTTTTGAACTTCACAACTAGTTAGTTCGACTATTCGAAGAATAAGGAGGGCTATAGTTCTCCCTTCGGCGTCGGCGTTGGTTCAGGTAAAAGTTTTTTTGGCAAGGTAACATTATTCACCTAACCCTTGCAGATATAGCCCTGAAACTTACAATACTTGTTAACCATCAAGAGCTTACTCTGCTAACAAGAGGAGGTAACTGTGTCAAGCATTTTGTGTGAATTATGGCCACTTTTCGAATTAGAAATTTGGTTAAAGTTTTTCGACAAGGTAGCACTACTCACCTTTTCCTTGAGGATATAGCCCTGAAACTTACAATACTTGTTAACCATCAAGAGCTTACTCTGCTAACAAGAGGAGGTAACTGTGTCAAGCATTTTGTGTGAATTGTGGCCCCTTTTCGAAATTTGGTTTAAGTTTTTGGGCAAGGTAGCACAAGTCACGTTTCCCTTGCAGAAATATCCCTGAAACTTACAATTCTTGTTAACCATCAAGAACTTAGTCTGCCCAAAATAGGAGATAACTGTGTCAAGCATTTTGTGTGAATTATGGCCCCTTTTCGACTTAGAAATTTGGTTAATTTTTTTCGGCAAGGTAGTACTAGTCACCTTTCCCTTGCAGATATAGACCAGAAACATACAATACTAGTCTACCCTCAAGACCTTAGTCTAATCAGAAGAGGAGGTAAGTGTGTCCAGCATTTTGTGTGAATTATGGCCCCTTTTGGACATAGAAATTAGGTTAAATTTTTTCAAGAAGGTAGGACTAGTCACGTTTCCCTTGCAGATATAGCCCTGAAACTCACTATACTTGTTTACCATCAAAAGCTTAGTCTGCTCACAACAGAGAGTTACTGTGTACAGCATTATTTGTGAATTATGGCCCCTTTTTGACTTAGAAATTTGGTTAAAGTTTTTTGCATGGTAGCACTACTCACCTTTCCCTTGCAGATTAACGTAGAACATTTTATCATCATGACTCTAGACTGCCACAAGAGGAGGTAACTTTGTCAAGGAATGTTGAGTTTATAAGATTATAACCCTTTAGTGTCAAGTACTGAGAATAGTCGAGCGCGCTGTCCTACGACAGCTCTTGTTAACACAATCGTTATTTCTTAGTCCATTTTTTTACAATATCTTTTGCGCCCAAAAAGACCATAGTTGTCGACGTGCCATAAAACTCCATTCATTCATTCATTCATTTATTCATTCATTCACAGTGCCAGATCAAAGGTCCAAAATTTCGATGATACACCTTGTCTGGGTCATAACTTCTCCCTGCATGGAAGGATTTTAAAAAAAAACCTCGGCACATTTGTTCACCTTGATGTGATGGTGTGTCGCATGCAAGACCCAGATTCCTAGCTCAGAAGTCAACAATGACAGCTCAAAGGTCCAAAATGTTGATGATAGACCTTTTTTGGGCCATTACATCCCAATGCATGGAAGAGTTTGAAAATACCATGATACATTTGTTATGATCCTTGAAAGAGACATCATATAGGCCTGCCTTGTCCTTCCATCATCATGGGCATTCTAGTTTTTCCTATATTACAACTTCAGTGGACTTCAGTCAAACTTCACAGATGTCATCGTTGCCAAGTGAAATTTTACATTTCATAAACATTAAGGGTAATTTCAAATGGTGGTAGACCAGCATTTTCCCCTCCTTTTTGAGAACGGGTCCTGCAATCATCAGTTTGGGAATTGTAATGTTGCGGAACAGGATATTAGAGAATTTTAATAACACTTCTTGTCAAACTTCACAGATGTCATCGTTGCCAAGTGAAATTTTACATTTCATAAACATTAAGGGTAATTTCAAATGGTGGTAGACCAGCATTTTCCCCTCCTTTTTGAGAACAGGTCCTGCAATCATCAGTTTGGGAATTGTAATGTTGCGGAACAGGATATTAGAGAATTTTAATAACACTTCTTGTGTTAAGGACATTGGAATATTTCTTAATGTGATTTTGATGGTTTTGAATATGTGGTAATTTCTTTGCATTGCTGGTCTGAGGCAGATGTTTTGTGCCGTGCCCCAGTCAAATTTAAGCATATTTTCATTAAGAATTACCATTTACTTTTTTTGGGTAAGGAATTGCTGCTTTTACCACAAGTCTAACATTTGTTTTACATCTGTTCGGAATTGTTTATGAGTTTACACTTAAAACGTCATAATCTTAGACCACAATTGAAACAAATTGTTACATACATCATAACGCACTGTTCGGCTGCAACAAGCAAATTAATATCGACAGTAACTGCAGTTTGACTGAAACAGTCTGAACCTAAGACTAATACTTGCTTTACAGTAGACTGTTACTCTTTTCTTTAAAATAGTCATTGCTCATTTCAGAATTAGATAGCTGAGAATTTGGTCCGTTTATGATTTCATGTTGTTGGAGTTGATGTCACTGTAGTGGAGAAAAAAACAATGATGTTTATTATGTCTTTTTTGGCTAAAAGGTTTTACAGATTCAGAAAGTATCAATAGATTGTACACATTTCTTATTTTATTTGCTATCTATAGAAAAGGTATTAAAGATATATTATCATACTTGAATGCTTCTTTTTTATAACAAAAAAAGAAAAATCATTAGATTCTCATGAAATATATTGCTTATTCACATAGCACATAGTCACCAATCAAAATTGTTTAAAATATTGGCATTGACAAATTATGCAAGTAGATTGTATGCAAGTGCCGAAGTATGGCTTTGTAGCCAAGAAGTGATGTAGTGTGCTGCATGTCTCATGTTCCAGAAAGGACTTGAGATTATGAAAAGTCTGGTGACAACAAACAGAAAGACTCCCTGTCTCCAGGCTTGTGAATAAGTTGGGAGCATTAGAGAACTTTATTCTTTTCAGAAATAGTTACGTTTTGCACTGTTTTACTTTTTTAAATTGAAATGATTTAATTTTAAAATAGTTTTTTAAACACAGTATTTAAAACTAGTAGAAAATACATCATTCTTAAGAAAATTTAAAACTTTGTCATGTAACAGTTACACCTCAGTAAGTCCTATTAAATCAAACCACAAATCTGCTTAATAACTATATAAAGGCAGCATGTAATAAGTGTGCAATATGAATTATTGTTTAAGCAATTACTCTCTTTTTAAAAAAAGTATGAGACTGATTGACTAAACAGTGACTATGAATATAAAGGTATGTGTGATATCAGAAATGAAACACTGTTTTTTTCCTGTTTTTTTAAACTCAAGAATTAGGCCATTTTTTTTTATATTTTGGTTTACTGATTTTTTTCAAAAAAAGGTAGGGTAGGAGGAGGGAAAAAAAAAAAAAAATCTTGAAAAAAAAACAAAAAAACATAGGAAAGTCTTCTTATTTCTATTTATTCCTGAATACTGTATATATAAATATTTTAATAATGTATTCAGTCTTTACTGTGAAGAAACCAAGGAAAATGAGCCGTTCATATGGTACATTTTCTGTAAAATCGGCATTCAGGATTTTTTTTTTCCTGAAAATTTTTTTTTTTTTTTTTCATTTTCCAAAATACAGGGTCGGCGGGTCTGTAAACCGAAAAATATAAAAATAATGGCCTTAGAGTAAATAATTTAATGATAAGGTCTTACGAGTTTTTAATTTACCAGATTGAATTTAGAGCATACTTGCAAATACTTAAAAGACTGTAAAAAATAGAAGACTGCTGGACAGTAGAAAGCATGTACCACCTTTAAGGATGTCTGTATTATCTGCTCTCATTTCATCTTTCAGTAGCACAGTTTGTCTACCCATCATGGTATATCATAGGAATTGTACAATTCATACAGAAAAATGTTCTTTTTTTTTTTAAATCTCCAAATGCAATATATTTAACCACTGCTGGGCATCGAACCCGGTTTTCTCTATGAAAGTTTCAGTTCCAGTTTCATAGTCCATTTTCTGGTCTGAAACATTTATGGAAAAATAAAACAGAGAAGGTTGTTATTCAGAAACAGATGGAAACTGGAGTAAGAGCAACTGAAATGTCAGAAGATTTTTGAGTAAGTGCTGGAATGGTAGTGGTATTTTGCTCCTTTTTCTTAGATGTTTGACATTTTCTATTCAGTGGATTTTTTTTTTGAAAATACTCAAAAAGTTTAGCATGTTTCTCATCATTTTTGACCTTTTTTCTTCTCTCACCTTATCATCAGCAGCTTCCATTGATGATGATACTCCTTTGTCCCTAACTTCCGGTGGCCTACATTCAGCATCCAAATATTTAGTATGAGAAATGTCGGCTTTAATATCAAGAGGCATATCTTCGGGAGACTGATCTGTGTTTGTTTCTTGCCTGACAGCAGCTCGTGTTGCACCTGCTTAAGACTTATTACCAGAGTAAGGACAGTTACGTCTTATATGGTCTACTAAGAAGCAATTTAAACATAAAGGTGGTCAGCAGGATTACCATGCCATCCTCAAACTTTATGAGGTGAGGAATCTGTTTCATCTGCAAATCAAGAACCTCTAACACAACCTCTCTTGTGTCATTATGATAATTATGACGTATTGTTTGTCTCGTTGTAGGAAGACAGCCTCATGCTCAGAACATTACCAGAATCTCTCATCTCTCAGCGACAATCATACATACCTGTTTTCAGGTGTTTTGACACGTATATTTCGAATTTAGAAAAATATAATGCATATGCATACTATGCACATTTTTTAAATCATGTCAGTATAGAACAAAACCATTACAACATAAAATCGAATACTGTACAAGTGGTAAAGTTCGCGACGTGGAAATGTTCGCGATTTTCGCGAATTCATATAAATCGCAAAACTATCAGCCAGCGTAAATTTTATCATTCAGAAAGGTATATTTTTACCCATGCACCGTGTAGCTAGTACTTGTTATTTCTTTTAAAAACTAATATTTCTTCTTCATTTTATTGTGTATAGAAGCAATGCATCGATGTAATATGCCTAGAAACGATAAAAATGAAATAGAAAGCAATTTGAAGAAAAGTTAATTTCGATCAACATCACGTGACATTTTTGGTAAATAAACGGGGAGTAACAGATTCAAAAACTATTTCTATAAACTTGATGTTGTTTTCACACCTAATAAAATCTCGTACAGCCAGGTCATGCAACAAAGCGATGCATTGTGTAAATATAAAAGGTAATTACCCAACTGAATGAGAGTTTGTCACGTAACAAAGAATTGCCATTTAAAAAAGAAAAACAAAAATTCAAGGAAGCCAGATAATTCAATTTTCCTTTAATTGGATTTGAACCGACTGAAGCCAATCAATAGGTAAAAATCGCCACAGGTAAATCATAATTGTTATACTAAGAATTGACCAGAACTTAGACCTTCATTTGGTCACAGATGGCCACAGATAATAGTTTTCCTTTACATTGATACCGGTATTTGCTAGCACTAAATCACACGACAGAATATGGATAGCCACAGATTGTTAACTTGGATTTATGTAGGTTGGCTTATGACAAATAAGACAGGGGACCAGTGATGGCCAAAACTTTCATTTTCTTCCCTTGATACTGACTAAAGCTGTCTGGTTTAGCTTGAAATATCTTAATGTTCACCAAACATAATATCTGTTTAGGTAACTAACCACAGTATTGACAATAATCAAAAGTTAGACAGACCACAGGGAATAATATCAACAGAACACAGGGGCAAGTTGTATAGCTTTTCATTTGACAGCAATAAAAAGTTGTAATAATATTTCACATTTTTACAACCAACATAGTAGACAGTCCCAGAATTACTTTTTATTTACTTAAGACAATGAACTGTAATTTAAGTGAAAGCTTTAAGAGATAATAGCAATTAAACACCTTGAAGAATGTTTACAACAAATCATATGTTAAAGGAATTTTCTCAGTTAAAGGTTTAAAAAGATGACTAAGCATCCATAACGAGATAAGCAAAATACCTGTTTTTTTCTGATAAAACATTCCTTGAAGAACGCTATCTAAAAATATATTTATAAAAACGTAAAATAAGTATATATTACATGTAAATATTCACTGACTAAAGGTGTCGCTGAACTTATCCATTATTACTGTTCATGTTGTAATTTTTAGTTATATAACTTAGCAAGAACTGTAAAAGGTATTTTCCATGTCTTCATGTAACAAAAAGATTAATGAAGAATTCATGTATATATTGCAGTAAAGTGTGATGCCAAGAAAGAACAAAAATTTATATCATTACCATTAATGGGACTTGTAAAAGTATTTGTTATTAGCTCACCTGAGCACAAAGTGCTGAAAGGTGAGCTATTGGGATCATTGATTGTTCGGCGTGCATTGGTGTGCGTTAGCGTGTGTCGTCCGTCAATAATTTGACTTGACAACTTCTCCTCCTAAACCGCTAAGCCAACTTTGAAGAAACATGCCTGGGATATTCCTTGCATCAAACTCTACCAAAGTTGTTCAAAGAATGAATTCCATCAAGAACTCTAGTTGCTGTTGCAACGAGAGGAAAAACTTTGAAAATCTTCTTTTCTGAAACGACATTGTCCTAAGCCTTAATATTTGGTATATAGCATTGTCTAGTAGACCTCTACCAAGTTTGTTCAAATTATACACCTGGTATCAAATTTGGCCCCACCCCGGGGGTCTATTGATTTTACATAAGCTTATATAGGAAAAACTTTGATAAACTTCTTGTTTGAAACCACAAGGCCCCTGAGCCTTAAGATTTGGTACATAGCATTGTCTAGTAGACCTCTACCAAGTTTGTTCAAATTATACCTCCCCTGTGAAATAAAAACCTTGATTCTTGTTTGACCATGGTTAAACATGATCAAAACATGGTTGTCTATGTTGTTAGTTTCGAATTTGACTCTGGTCGCTTTTTACCTTGATTTGACCATGGTCTGACTGTGGTAAAAAGACCATGTTTTCCAGACCATGAAACACTGTCAATCTTAAATAGTTATCACATATTAGTTGAAGAATGTTGCATTTTACAACTAGTGTCTGTTTTTTACTTTAAATGCAACAGTTTACTATTTCTAAGCAGTAAAGCCTGTAGCAGTGTACACATTATGTAAGTGTCCATGACTGACAATGATTCATGAGCAAGAGTCTTTGTTTGAACATGAATCATGGTCAACCGAAATAAAATGATGAAAACAGTATGACTTAGCAGATTTCTGTTTTTAAACTGTATGGTGTATTGTCCATGACTGACAATGATTGATGGTCAGATGTCCTTGTCTGAACATGATTCATGGTCAACAAATAACTGTAAAATTACTAGAACAATTTATACTGGAAAAGACATGTTCAGACAAAAAGTTCAGTCTTGTTTCAGCTTCAGTACACGTCTGAAGAAATACTAAAAGAAGGCTGACATGTTCAGAGCCAAAGATAAAAAAAAACAAGAGGGCTGTGATGGCATTATTTATTAATTATCACTAATTATGTTTGATATGTCATATTTAACAAATATAGCAATGAAATGTTTTAAAGTAGAATTATTTGTAAAATAAAAGAATGCTAATCTAGGATTTACAAAAGCTTCCTGAAGGTGCAAGCTGTATCATCTATATGCATAGGAAATTCTATCTGGATATTTTTGGTATAAAAAGTTGTTTTGAATAATGTTTATAAACAAATGTAATTATGAATAACTGGATGGGTAAAATGAAATTGATAATATCAGCACATCACCACTTTTGTTGTAAATCCAAATGACTTAATGCCTTTATCAAGGTTAACAAGCAGCAGTTCACTTCTAATTCTAATCTGTTTGAAATCCTACAAAGAGTCACTAACTTTCTTCTGCATCACAGACTAGCATTGAACTCAACTGTTACCTGGTATCAACACTGGCTTGATTCATATTCCACTTCATATACTACAGTCATTTCATGCTTTTCATTCACATCTTGGTTACACAATAAACTTTCTTGAATTTTTTTACAAAGAAGAAACTTTGTATCAAACCTAATAACCAGTACAAAATAGCACTGGGTAAAACACACCTCTGTACTACTGAATAATTAACACTCTGCAAATGTATTGTCATAAATGTGTAAAACTATATTCTCAAACTTTCACATCTTTAACAAATAAAGTTTTCTCTTTCAAGTATGTGCTTGTTCATGATAACTCTTACGGATGCAAGTATAGGATTTTTCAATCTGTCTTCTTCATTTTTGGAAAAGACTCCTTCCCTGGCACAAGTTCAGAGGTTCAGCCACCTTACAAAGAAATGAAGATCATAGTTAAAATGTGTATAAGAATTAAAGATTAAAGCTGTCTGAATACTACGGCTTTTGTCAATATCAATAGGAAGTTTAGGTTGTCACATTCATTTCATATAAAACTGGTGAGATAACTCAAGCAAAATTGTTGAACTTAGCTAGTTATGGAATTCTACTGAATACATGAACAGAACTAAAAACTGAGAAAACATGGTTTCATGACAGAAAGAAAATCTGTCTTGAAACCCCATCCCCCCCCCCACCCAAAATAAAAAAAAAGCAAAACAACTGACCACTTTTAGTGTAAATCCAATTTAAGTACTGAATTACTTCAATTGCTTTATCACTTATTACGACTATCTAGTCTTCTGTTCGTATTATATTATCCCCCAAGACTATCAATAACCACCCCAGCACTCTAAATCGTATGGTAAATGTGAATAAATATTAGGGATCCTGAAATCCTGATGTTGCCGCCATACCGCAAGCCGTCTTCTCCGAACGAGGCTCCGGCACCGGAAATACTGACTATAATTCACGAAAAGGACCGTTGTACCCGAAATGGCCTAGCGAATGCTACACTCCCCCCAACTTTATCTTGTTAGGCGGAACACCCACCTAGAAATTTCAAAGTTGTAGAATCCAACAAAAGGTCCATAATAATATAATAGAGCCCCCCTAAAAACTAAAACTTGGTATGACCTCAAAATAAACAATTCCCCAAAAATTAAATAAACAAAACAAACTATACAAACAACATACAAACATTCAAAACAAGTAAAGAATACTTGTTGGGCTGTTCACTTCAGAGGAATAACTTTATCACCACATTCACTTGAAGAAAGCTTTCAACATTAATCTGCATAACCTCCTGGAACACTTCATGCATAAATGTTTCCACTTTTTCTAGGCCGCCAATAATCCACACTTTGATAGCTGTAAGAAACAACTGATGACCACATTTTCCTTCACAGTGTCCCATTACATGTACAATCACCTCTAAAATGACAATATTCGACTCACTTTACCCCGTTTTCTTACATAAAGAATATGCAGAGAACATTTCAGTTACAACTATTGTAAACAATTTAGCATCTGTCAGAGATAAAGAATATCTCGTATCCATCTTTAATATCATATCCGCCTTACAACCCCAAAGCTACTGCCAATACAGACGCTTGGCATTTTCCGCTGTGATTTTGAGGATCTCTTCCCTGGTAGTTTTACGAATCTCTGCCACCTTCGACGCAGTCATGCCTAAGAACGCAGGTGAAGAACACTCATACGTCGGGCCATGATTAAAATATGGTGCATCTGATTCCAACAGCAGTCTTGACGAGTCAATTCTCTTCAGAGCGTGTTGACTTTCCTCCTCAAAATCAGTATGTGCCACCATATTTGTAAAACCGAAGTATGTATTAGGAAAGAATCCTAACCATAAATCCACATCCTCCATACTACCATTGAAGCAATGCAAGTGGATTTTCTGTTCCTTCGGGATTTCATACTTGCACTGGTAAAACAAGTGATAGTATGCAGCAGAGGCTGATTCACCACGATCGGGTCTACAATGGAGAACCAAGACCCATTCCGGATGACCACGCAGTAAGAGAAGCATGTCTCCTAGGCGTTCCTTCTGAGCCTTGAAATCAGCTTTGGTGCCATCCAACCCTACCTCCCCTAATCCAACAACTGGGCAATCCTCCAATGCATGCCTTAAGTCAGCCATTGCCCCTCTTACATTTACTCGACCAGGATGCAACCCAATAACCGATACTACACTTTGTTGTTTCAACTTCTCCACATCCTCTCTAGTCGGATACGTCCAGGGATCACAAAACACTGCAACCGCACCCGCCACGTTAACCTGATCAGCCTGATCTTTTGGCTTTGTTTTATCAAGAGCCTTTCGATAGTCCATGCAAATATTTAATTTTGAACAAAGCCTATCCAAGTGAAAATGAGAGTCGATTGCCCCCGATCCAAGTAAATCACCTTCCTCCTCCGCCCTTGCCTCCGGCCGCCACGGTCTCCTTGGCGATTCGAGTTCATCCTCTGTGTCCATCGGCTGAATTTCTTCATTAACCTCTACCTCAGAGCTACAGACACTTGAGAATAACTCATCTGTCTGAGTTTCCACCGTACAGGACACCTTCTCTGACACTGTGGAAGAACCACAGGTCGCCGTTTCCGCCACTACGGAAGAACCGCCGGGCACCTCCTCCGTCACCGTAGATGAACTGCACGATACTCGTCGGTTTCCACTTGACTCCATTACCACCTTCACCGGTTCATACTCCTTCCTAGACTCAGGTTTTGGAGGACTTTCTGTTGGCAATGGAATTCTTCTGCGGAGCTCCGACCGTCGCTCTAAAAGGCCAAACAAATGGTTAAACAAATAATGACCCCTCTCGCCTAAAAGCCCGACTATCCGCATCATCACCTTGTAGTGAAAAATACATCCTGGTGAATTGATGGGATTAAACGTTGGAACCATTGGGGCTACCAATCCTAGCATCCTAGCAACATTGACCACCACTCCATCTATCCACTCATCCACCTGGCAACCCTCTAAACCATCAAGCTGGCCAGCATTAAGAAAATCTAATAAGTCTTGGATACTTGCGGAAGAACCGACAAGCACCCCTGCTAGGTATCTTAACGCATTAATACGCAATTCCGTATCTTCCTCTCCCTCATGTCTATCCTGCTTCGCCAATGCAGTCGGGTAATGATACCCATAGACATGTCCTTTTCTATTTACAAAATTCCCCTTGCACCATGGTATTGGGCATGCGCGGAACTTAGAACTTCCGCTTGGCACATAGGTGGCCGCAGAAGAACTGCAGCTTGACCTAGATGTTTCCTTCCTTGCTGTAACTGAACTACAGTCAGACACGTCTGTTTCCCTCCTTGCTGCAGAAGAACTACAGCTAGGCCTAGATCTTGGCCTTACCTCTTCCCGCTCAATTAATTTCGGTCTAGCCTTTTCCCTCCCATTTTCTGATCTCTTCACTACGACCTTTTCCTCATCTCTTCTAGGACTATACTTCCGCCTACCTGGAGCTCTTATTGGACTCCTCTCTTTTCTAACATCCACCTGAACTATTTTTCTTTTATTCACAACAGGAGCTCTTATAGGGCTCCTCTGTTTCCTCACATCCCCCTGAACACATTTCCTTTTGTCCACATCTGGAGCTCTCTCCTCTCTCTCTCTCCTGCTATCCCTTTGACTCCTGTCATCAGCCTTTTTTGCCTCGGAAGAACCTTGGCTACTTCTACCAAGCACCACCCTTCTCCTGCAGTCCCTCTTGTAATGGTCCGGGTCTCCACAATTCCAACATCCTTCCCCAAAGCGAATCTTTACTTCCTCCCAACGTATAGGGGAAATTCTTTTAACCTCCTTCCTTCTCTTCTTTTCCACCAATACCCAATCATCATCTCTACCGCGCTTGCTCTGACCACCGGAAGAACCGGTTTCCCCGCATCTCTCTTCTCGTCTTCCAGACCTACCCGTTCTTTCTCCACCATTGGGTGATAACCGCCTAGACCTCCCCATTTCCTCCCTCCTATTTTCACTGGAAGAACCAGTGGACATAACCTGTCTGTCTCTCATTGTGTCATTAGCTCTTGCTGACTGGCGCCATCTTCGCCTTGGATTCCCAGAGTTCAGTCTAGCCCAATCTGGAATTTGAGCTATATGGCGCTCCACCCATCCTTCTGAGGCATAGTTGAATCCTACCTGGAAGCAGAACCCAGCCACCTCAGACAACCATACTCTGTCATTTCTATCTACTGCCAGGGCAACCTGCATCAGAAGTAGTTGCCTCCTCCGGAAGTCTGAGAGACTTCCACTCAGTAAGAGCTCCTCAATAAGTTCTTCGGGGTCCCAAAGAACTCCCTCCTCCGTATCCCTTTCCACATTCTCAATTGTATTCCGATCACTATGACCTGCCATTTTGACTAGATATGCAATAAGTAGTTATATGTGCTTTAAAATTTCTCTTTCCTCACCACCCTGAAATATAAAACAGAACATGATGAGTCACATAAAAAATGTGACACCAGTCCAGATGGAAATTCCCTGATCCACGCAGCACAACCAACGTCCTGCCACGTAAGAAACATGGCAACTCCATCCTGACGTGGTGTTAAACTTGTGCATCTGACCGGCTGTCCCCCTTGCAATGTGTGCATTTGTATTTGTCAATTTCTAACGCCTCAGTTGGGGTAACATTAACGCAAGACCCATGGTACCACTCATCACAAAAGTCACAAGCAATCATAAATCTACCATTCCATGGTTTTCGACAAATACAATATAATTTATCTGTTTCTGTTGATTTGATCCCATTTGGATCAACTTTCCACTCGTTTAGCCACTTAGGTAGTTGCCTATCCCTGCAAGGTTTGAGCCGATCATGGTTAGTGACGAAAACCGCATTCTTCATCTTAATCCTATAGATGTAAGCTGATATCTTCTTCTCGATAACACCAGGTCCTTTCCACGGCGCTGACAACTTCTTGCATTTTCCCTTCAACGTTGCTGTGTCCAGCACATAAACAACATCTCCCTCCTCGTAAGATCTAGTCAAAATTCTTAGGTCATAGTTCCTTTTCATTCTCTTAAGCGAGGTCTTCAGCTTAGTCCTTGCCACCTCGTGTGCCTTCATAAGTTCATGTTCCAATTTCTCCACATAATCTTCAATATCCTTACACTGCTTTCCTCTCACCATTGGGAACATTAATTTTGCTGGTGTGTTGACCTCCCTTCCCAGCATCAACTTGTTAGCTGTGAATCCAGTGTGCCGATTCACTGATGCACGAAGAGCTCCCGCGATCTGAGGTATGTGAAGGTCCCAATCTGTTTGTTTCCCACTAATGTAACATCTCACCGCGTCCATCAGTACACGGTTGTACCTCTCGACCTGCCCATTTGAAGACGGACGATACGGCGTTGTCCTTGTTTTGTGGATCTCCAACGCCTTGCACAACGCCGTAAACAGCTTCCCTTCAAAATTCCGCCCCTGATCCGAGTGTATTTCAAAAGGGCAACCAAACCTTGAAAAGAAAGTGTTTACTGCAGCCCTCGCTGTAACCTCTGCTGATTGTGACGGCAATGGTACACATTCAACCCATTTGGTGAATTGGTCCACCATCATCAAGATATGCTCATTTCCCCTCGGCGTCCTAGGTAAAGGACCCATAAAGTCTATATGTACCCTTTCCATTGGCGCCCCAGCTTGAAATTCTGTCATTGGGCATTTTCCATATCTATCTGACTTCTTGTTTCGGTTACAAGCTTCACATGTTCGTACAAAGTGTTTAACATCTGCTGACAAAGAATGCCAGTAGAACTTTTCCTTTACACGTGCCTTTGTTCGATCAATGCCCTGATGAGCTGCTAACGGAATGTCATGATTCATTTTCAAGGCCTGTTCTTTTAGACAAGTTGGAAGAACCAACTTTTTATCTTCATCTTCTGTTACATACAACACACCATCAATGAGTTCAAAAGCTTCTCTATTAAGCCAATATGCTTTTGCTGTTGTACTTTCTAGGTATAATACTTTTTGACTTGGCTCCTCCTTGTCCCTCAACCATTTCAGTAACACCTCAAGGTCTTTATCACTAGCCTGCCCTGCTACAAGTTCATTTATTGTAAAGCCCCAACTTCTGGGTTCATCTGTATCATCACTCTTCTGATCCACCCCCATGGCCAAAATTTCATATTCACATCCACCACAACAATTTCTATATGGGAATCATTATCTTCCTCCTCAACAAACCATTCGATCTTATTTACCTCCTGCTCTTTGGAACTGCCTGATGGATTTAAATTCAAACCACCACCATCAGTAATATGCACTACTTCAGAGTCCCCAGGCAAGATTTGCGCGCTTTCTTGTCCAGAGATTTTATTTGATTCTACTTTAGATGTTTCATGAACATCTTGAATTTCCACCTTGGATACGTCCTCGGACAAACAACGTCTATTTGCCTCCCTAGTTGCTTTGTCCTCCTTACCCAAATTAATTTCCACCTTGGATACGTCCTCGGATAAACAACGTCGATATGCCTCCCTAGCTGTTTTATCCTCCTTATCCAAATAAATATTATTTGTGCTTCCTCCTGCAGATCCAAATTGCCTCAAAGTACCTCCCATTTGTATAGCTTCGTCAACATCCTCCGTGAATCTCCTCCAATTTTCATGTGCCTTTCTGCAGTAATGACAATTATCTGCAAAACATGGCAAATCTTCAAGATTTGATCCCATAATATAGTTGTTACATAACCCCTCCGGCATTGGTGGCCGTGAAAGTGTATCAGCATTTGCATGCTTCCTTCCTGCTCTATGCTTCAATATGATGTTATATTGAGAAAGTTCCTCCATCCACCTGGCCAACTGCCCCTGTGGTTCCTTGAAATTCATTAGCCAGGTCAAACTGGAATGGTCCGTTCGAAGAACAAACGGCCTACCCAGTAAGTAATGCCTGTACTGTCTCGTAAACCGAACCACAGCCAGCAACTCTTTCCTTGTGACACAGTAATTTCTCTGTTCCGGTGTTAAAACATAACTACCATATGCCACAACCTTTTCCTGTCCTCCCTGCACCTGTATTAACTCTCCAGACACAGCTACATTAGATGCATCTGTGTCCAAAATAAATTCATCTACCGTATTTGGCAGAGCTAGCAATGGTGGCTCTGACAAACACTTTTTTAACTTGTCAAATGCTAGTTGCTGTTTTTCCTCCCACTTGAACTTGTATTTCCCTACCACCTGATATAAGTCTGCACTTATTTCCGCAAAATTCGGGACAAACGCTCTATGGTAATTTACCAAACCTAGAAACCTTTGTACATCCTTAGAATTATTCGGTATTGGCCACTCCTTCACAACTTTAACATCAGCTTCCGCCATAGCTAATTTATCGTCACTGACAATCCTACCAAGAAATTCTACCTCATGTTGAAATAATATACATTTTTTTCGGTTTTAGCTTGATGCCATATTGTCTGAAACGTTCTAAAGCCTCGCCCAAATAAACGAGATGCTCCTCAAAAGTCTTTCCCAGCACCAGTATATCATCTAAAAATGCTAACACCGTTTTCCAGTTCAAACCTCGAAGAACGAGATTTACAACTCGCGAAAACGTAGCTGGTGCATTACATAATCCAAAACCCATCTTGACATGCTCATATAAACCATACTTAGTCACAAACGCAGTTTTGTGACGGTCCTCCTCCTTGATTTTCACTTGCCAGTACGCTGAGTTAGCATCCAACTTCGAAAACCAAGTGTTACCGGCTAACGTGTCAAGACAGTCATCCACTAAAGGCAAAGGAAAAGTATCCTTTACTGTCACACTGTTCAACGCCCTATAATCAATGCACCATCTTACCGATTTATCTCTCTTTCTTATCAATACTGGCGCGGAAGCCCACTCCGAAACTGACTCTTGTATAACCCCCGCATCAAGCATCTTTTTAAGATGAGCCTCCTCCTCCCCTGCAAAACATGCAGGTGTTCTACGCATACGTTGCTTGATCGGTCTAGCTGTTCCCGTGTCTATTCCATGTTCGATTTCAGTAAATGTCCCCAGATCAAACTCACTTTTAGCAAATACATCTTCATAAGAAATGAGAAGCTTTGCTAATTTCTTTTTCTGATCCCTTGTCAAATTCTTACTAGAATCTTCATACGTTTGTTTTAAATGATCTGGTACCTTACACTCATTATGTGAATTATCACCTTCTTGCTTAAGGGTTTCTTCAGACACTTCAAAGACTTCTTCCGTTTCAGACACTGATATGACTTTATCTATGGGAAATGCCTTCCCGATTTCCTTTCCTTTCTTTAGTACACAAAACTGATCAGTAGTATTTAATACACATACAATTGCCTCATTACCTTTACTATGTAAAGTCTTCGGAACAAGTACTTTCAAAGATTCATCTCCCTCAACGATGAAATCTGGCAACTCACCACTCAATTTACACTTAATTTGCTTAACAGAGTTAGGAGGTACCACACTTCTCCTACCCACCGAAATTCTTGCTATTTCTAGTATACCTTTTGTTTCATCCATTTTCATTTCTATTTTCTCTCCCTGTAAACAAAATAGACCATTTACAAAATCTAACACAGTTCTGCCTTCAATAAAATTAAAACCTAACAACATGTCTTGATTAATTGGTGCAACATGTATAACCTGTTCAAATGTTTGTGAACCTATAGTAAGGATCACTGGTCCTACCACTTTACCAGTCATTTTCATCTGCTTACCAGCGGCATTCAATGTCACACGTTTAATAACCACTGGTTTCACTTTGATTTTATTAAACACTTCCTCAGATATAATTGTCACATCTGAACCTGTATCAACAATTGCTTCGACGGGTGTTCCCGCTACCCCTACAGTTATTTTATACTTAGACACAGATGTTAACTGATTTACTTCTATCATTTCACCTTCTGCTTCAATTGCAGTTTGAACAGAACTCTCCATTGTACCATTTTCATCATTTTCAAATGATTCACTACAATCTTGCACCGTTTTCACTCCACCATCACTATCACTTTCATCTGTCTGTGTGCCTGTGTCCACAAATCGCGATGCTTTTCTATTTTCAGTACTGTTCTCTGATCTTACTGGTTCAGTTGATCTATTCCGGCGACGCGTTATTTTTTCGATTCGTTGAGCCAATCCACGCCCCCTTCCTCGATTTTGAACATTTTTATTTACGCTTTTGCACTCTTGTTCACTAACCACTAAACTACTGCTCTCTGGATCATGAGAAGACAGAGAAGAAGAACTCCCCAGTTTCCCATTACTTGTGGTCATCCTTTCTTGATCGTGAGAAGACAGAGAAGAAGAACTCCCCCACTTCTCATGACCTGTGGTCACTGGGCCTACAGCTGTTACAGGTCGGGGTTGGCCCCTTTGCCCGACCCCCTCTCGTTTAAATTCTCCTTTGACTTCTTTAATTCTGGACAAGTTGTTCTTCTATGTCCAAATTTGTGACAGTGAAAACATTCCTGTGTCGCTAACCACTTTTTGCAATCTGATCTCAGATGACCAGTCTCACCGCAATGAAAACAATCATTCAATCCAGCATCTGTACCTCTAGCATCTCTTCCACCTGTTTCTTGTGTTGGTCTATTCCACCAATCATTACCTCCCCTTCCCCTCCCTCTATTCGGACGACCCCAATCACCACGACCTCTATAACCTCTACCATATCCCTCGTTATATCTACTTCCTTGTTGTTGATATCCTGAACCTCGTCCATAACTACCTCTACCTTTGTTCTGACCACCACTTTGATTTATGGACATCTTCTTATCAAAATACTGCTGCAATTTCTGTATTTCCTTACGGAACTCATCTTGCGAGATACTGGCTTCGTATACATTCACCGAATCCTCATGATCTCTCGACGAAGAACGCCGAGATTTCGGTTTCTGAGTTGTGCTATTTATATGTACATAGTAATGCACATAATCTTTCGCCTCCTCAATAGTCTTAAAACGTTTAAGACTAGCATCCTTCGACGCCTCTCTATCCTCTAAACCCAAGCAGAAACGATTAACTGCTTGAGAAGCAGCATACTTCTCAGACACCTTTCTAAATGCTCTCAATGCCAGCATCTGAACTCTATCAGCCCACACTTCAAGGGATTCATTCTGCTCCTGGCACGCCTGATTAAAACGAGCTTGAGCTGTTTCAGTCAATTCTTTTCCACCAAAACGCTTTTCCAACTTTTTCATAAGTTGCTTGTATGTCAGTGGACCTCTCCCTGAAGATACCAAAGTGTGGTACTTCGCTGCTGCTCCTTGTAGACTCCAACACAAGCAATAACGCCTCTCCTCCTCAGACCATTTAAATGCTTTGGCATAGCTTTCGAACTTCAATTTGAAAGAATCAAAATCGTCCGCTTTGCCATCACTCGCTCCAGAGAACCGAAGATGTTTGTCAAAACCCTTCGGCACTTTATCCAATGAAACAATATCATCATCTGAAGAAGAACCAGATGATTCAACCTGTCCACACCCTCTCTTTGAATTCTTTTTACGCTTTGGCTTTGATGTTATTTCATATTCTGCATCAGTATCAGAACTGTCTTTACTTGATTCTTTCCTTGATTTTTTCTTGTGTTTTATTCTGTCATGTTTTTGTTGGCTATGTGTACGAAAATGTTTTGACTTAATTTCAAATTCATCATCAGTTTCTGAATCTGAAGTGTCAGATTCTAATTCCTCTATCCGTTTTTTCTTCATCCAATGCACCTTCTTTCTATAGGTTGCATACCCTTCTTCCGATTCTGAAGTGTCAGATTCTGTTTCAGCTTCTGTCTCTTTGTGTTTCTTAATGGTCTTTTTATGCCTTTTGCTCAACACCTTTGGTGTCACTGTTTCCTCTTCAGAGCTAAATGTTTCAGCTAATTTAACTGGCCGTAGCCTAGGCAACTTCACATCAGCACCTCTGTCAAGTAACAAATCACTTTTTTCAAAGTCCATCTGGCCTAGCATGGCTTGTGTGATCTTACCACCAAATTCTTTTTTCAATCGCTGTGGTGTCAAATTACCCTCATAAAGGCGAAGCAAATGCATTCTCTGTGAAATCTTATCTCCAATACCCATAATTGATTTCAACTCCTTAGCCGGAACAAAATTAACTTTAAGTTTAGTGGAAGAACCACTATCCTTATCCGTTGAAATTGGCCCTCCAGATGCCATATCCATAGAACCTTGTAGTGCCTCTCCTGTTGCTCCACTCAAACGCGGTTGTGATTGACTAATCTTGTCAATTAATTGACGAAGTTTAGGTGTACCCATCTTATTTTCAGTAATACTTGATTCAAACAATTTCACTCTTTCAAAGTGTCTGTAAATTAAATTTCAATTAAATTTGCACTTTTTTTAAAAAGTGTCAATATATGAACTTCACACTGATATGCACATGAATGCGTCTTTATGTTGAAAAAACTGTAGGTAAGTGTCTCCTATATAAGATGACATACAATTGCACTGTAAGAAGTGTCACTTTATAAAAAGGAACAAGTCCGTAATAACCATAAATTTACTAATTTGCACTAAATAAGTGTCTTCTTCAACTCCAAATAACACTACCTCAATCACATTTATATATCCGGGTATATGTATATCAATTCACACAATATTCCACTTCACTTAGTAACACAATAGTCAAATATACAGTTGGTCAATATCAATGTCAAAACAGATAATTCACAGGAACAATGCAAAGAATGCACCATCCAATGAAAGCATGATTAAAAAAAACAAATATATATATATATCAAACAACACAACAATCAAATATAACATTCATCCTCAATTACACAAATGCACCCCATTGTTTGAATTCTAAAATAGAAAGAAATTTTTTTTTTTTTTTTTTTTTTTTTTTTTTTTTTTTTTTTGTAAAATAGGTTATAGGGTTAAACTCTATAGGGACAAAAATATATATATGTGTAAATTACAATAATTTTTATTATTATTATCCAAGAAACCACAATATATGCAAACAACGTCACTTGACAACAGGAAATATTGAAATGCAATCAAATTATAGTAAGGACAACCTTCTACTCTGAAATAGCAAGATGATCAATAAAAAATAAAACATTCACTTTTATACATGTATTTTGTAAAAGTACATCACCTCCCCCAAAACATTTCTGGACAAACGCTATTAATATCTACCCAAAATACTAGAAAAGCACGCCTTCCCACGCAATGTAAAATAACACGGCGCAAAAAGTATCACGAAAAAATATTCCGCAAATAATCAAAATGAACCGAAAAATTAATTCGCAGAAAGAAATAAACACAACACAATATCACAGCAAACACAATAATATTTATTAGAAATCACACAATTTTTATTCACAAGCACACACCTAGCACACCAAAGTATTTATAAAAAATGAAAACATCAAAACAGTTAGTATATAGATGTACAGTACCTTCCTGGATCTGTGAACCTACAAAATATACTCAAAACACAATTTATGTACAAATAAAAATGATATCAGAGGTCACAAAGCATATTTTGATGAAACACGGCCAAAATTTACACGAGTACAGATACCAAATACTCGACAAACACTCAAATGTCGGTAGAACCCCAAGATGTTTCCAATATTATATTTCCCACAAGTTTGACAGACAATTATAGCTTACATAGGCCTGAACATTGTTGAAATTTGTTGTAACCCCGCCCACCAAAGGTAGCACACTGTACAAGGAGGATAGACCGGCCAAATGCAGTTAAAATGAAAAATTGATGTTAAATGTACATGTAGATAATTTTAATGAATAAATTTAAAGAGTTTAAGGAACTTTACATAAAGTTTGAAAATGTTTTTAACTTTGAAAAGTGGGCCAAAAATACCATACAGCCTAGAGTGCTAAATTCTGTGAAAAAGGACACCCAAATTTAAAGAATAAATTTGCAGGCTCCCACACAATTATTTATCAAGATGTTAGTCTATTCCCACAACAGTTCGAAGAACAACCCAAAATTTCGCGGATTTTTGTTCTAGAAGTTCTTTCTTTCTTTCCACCCGAACGAACCGCTCCGAAAAAACCCCAGAAATCAACAAAATAATGGGAGTTACTGCCGAGACAACGCCATTCTAGTCTTCTGTTCGTATTATATTATCCCCCAAGACTATCAATAACCACCCCAGCACTCTAAATCGTATGGTAAATGTGAATAAATATTAGGGATCCTGAAATCCTGATGTTGCCGCCATACCGCAAGCCGTCTTCTCCGAACGAGGCTCCGGCACCGGAAATACTGACTATAATTCACGAAAAGGACCGTTGTACCCGAAATGGCCTAGCGAATGCTACAACTATAACAATGAAAACTTTATTGGCATATAACTTTACTATATACAATTTTAATAATAATAAATTTATGGTAAAAAATACAACATATGCATCATGTTATCAGTCATATTTTTAATTCATTATAATAAAAAAATACTTACGTTCTTAAATTCTAGATTGTTAAAGGTCCAGTTGGTCTATGGTCTGGCTATATGTTTGTTGAATGAAGCAGAGTTTTGCTGACCTTGGATCCCCGTTTTTTTCCGACTGATTTATTGTTGAACTGAAAGATTTAATTATATACTGAACAGCATTAAAGAAAGGTGCTAGTCATTGAAATTTGTCATAAAAGAGTACTACTATGCTATTTAACAAAAACCTAAAACACATCATGATTTAAATGTTCAACGTATCTTACTTTAAAGAACAATTTAAGAGGAAATACTTTCTTGCTCATCAATTTATTTAAGCAATATATTATTAACCAGTCAGAGTATTTTACATCTTCTATCAGTACGAATATAATTGTTATAAGAATTGGTTCGAAATATTTTGGGAACAAACCGGTGTTGTAAAAGTTTATATTTCTTTACAAATAACCGTTGACAAATAAGTTTACTTGTTGTTATCAAAACACAAGCTTATGAGAAATGTTTTAATTGAATATCTCTTACCAAGTTACGTGATATTTTTGTAATATTTCTCTATTTACTCCTCGACATTTTATACTGTTTACGTTCAACCGGAAGTGGGTCCCCTGCGGAATTGTCGTAAGTATACCAATTTTATTACTAAAATAATTGAATAATTATTCAACATTCTTTTTTTCTGTTTTATTTATGTGTTTAAAATCTTTGTTATTTTTATTTAGTGTATGAAATGAACGATCGCCGTATCTAGCACCTGTTGGCGGAAGTTGTCTGATAAAAAAGGCGCCATCAAAGTGAATAATTTAAAAAAACAAAAACAAAATCTGTAAACATCCTGCAATATATTCATCAATCTGAACGTTTACCACGGTAAAGTGTAATTGCTTTATTTTGTTTTTCTATTTTAAGGATCATTTTTGTAATTGTGATTCAACCCTAAATGTTTTGTTTTAAAAGATGGGAGTGAGCAGTGTTGACAAGCAGCTGGAAATCTTGGTCGTCAGATTTGATTTGTTGCATGCAGTTGACATTTAAA
Source organism: Cyclina sinensis (assembly GCA_012932295.1). NCBI lineage: Eukaryota > Metazoa > Mollusca > Bivalvia > Venerida > Veneridae > Cyclina > Cyclina sinensis. The sequence continues at coordinate 3,829,128 of JAAONU010000012.1, read as the reverse complement.
TTCATCTTGGCAGATAGTATTATATATATATAATCATTAATTTTAATTGTTTTTAAAGAATTAGTTTAAGACCCAAAAATAGGACGACTCACAGTAACGAAATTCGGATGGATAAAGTACTGTGCTCATAAAATGGAATTAATCATTACGTGTCTACTCAACACTTCTTACTAGTTTTTATCCAAGGAATAATAAGCACCATGGTTTGTGAAATAGAACCTTTAAGAAGGTATAAGATTTTCAGCAATTTGAAAATATGCCACAAGCTGAGGGCGTCAGTCGTTCTAGAGAGGTTGGATCTGGTTGGATACCCAGGGTCACTTGTAAGGATTGAACGCTGGTATTATATATGAGTGCAGCTGTTGAAACTGGTCTAAACCAGTCAAATGTGACATTAGATCTATTGATCGTTTTAAAAAATGTTTTAATTTTTATATATATTTTTATTACAGTCAAAAGACAATTCCTCCTAATCTTCCATCAAAACATCATTTTGAAGTAACTAGAACACAGAAAACAAGAAGTAAGTAACATGTTGAATGCTTTAGAATGGCAAAAAAAGCATTTACATACCTTTTTTAGAATGTTCAGCATCTGTTGGGTCTTCTTACAAATTTTGCATGAGGGAAACAGTTCCAACAGGAACAGGTGCTGAGAGGCAGGCTCAGTACTCCAACAAGTACAAATAATAATAGAGCAGCAATATGTTCAGGTAAATTATCTGGAGCTGCTACTGCAACAAATATGCTTCTAATCCTAGAACCAAATGACCCATGGAGCAGGGTTAATTCTGACCCGGAATTTGTACAGACTTCATTGATAAAGGTGCACTAGCCGATGCTCCTCATTTTATGTCTTTCTTACAAGATTTTTTGAAGTTTTTCGTCTATAAGTCTACGTGAAATGAAGTGACCCCTAAGGTGGGGCCAATTCATAATATTAAAAAATTCTTAGGAAAATGAAATCAAAAATAGTCACCAGTGGCACTGTACTGATAATATATTGCTTTAGTACAGTTCATTGAATAAACATATAGTCTAACTAGTTCCTTTCCTTTTATAAAGCTTGACACTCTCATCATTGAGGTTGTGTGTTGGAGTGGTCATTTGATGTAATAAAGTATAATAGTAGTCTTTTTTTTAAGAACAGTTACTCTTTTGAGGTACTAACATCTGTACAGACATTTGCTTATTCATATCAGTATGTTTTCACAGCACAAATCAACATATGCCTCAGGATTAATTTTATTATCATAGTTAATGAATGTCACACAATATGAACATTGTATAAATATCTTCGCTAGTATGTCTTATTTCTATTTTGCAGGTCATGCTTTTTCATGCATTGACTTCTCATCTGATGTACATGTAAACTACAAAGCGTCAAATATAAACTATGATGAACACTGTGGACTAAAAAGAGAGAGTCGAAAAAGATGAAAATTAAAACTTGGAGAAAATGGTAATGCCTAGCAGGTATCCAAGGCAAAGCAGACTGCTGAGAACACATTCAGACTAGTGGATCATCAGAAGATGGAAAGAAAGTACCGAGTATTTACAGTAGATTTTTATTCAAGGAGAAAGGACTAAATACCTTCTTGATCAGGACGCAGAAAAAATGTGCCAAAATCAAAAGCCAGAAAATAAAAAAAGGCTTTTCATTTGAAACAAAAAATAAAGACTAGAAGGAACTTTTTTAGAACATTAAGGCAAAAGAAAAAGTGATACATATTGTTACAACTGTGTTATTAAAATCGCTAGAATTTAGTTTAGTGTTAGAAGGTCATTATCTTTGGTGCGCAACTTAATACAAAAAATGCTGTGTGGAATCATTATACCCACTAAACAAAGTTTGCTGGGCATATAGGGGTTGCCAGGTGGTTGGTCAGGCAACTGTTGCAATTTCATTGTCCAGAGTATCACTTGAAAACTAATGGTTTGAATTCAATGCATTTTCATACAGTGGTCAAGCACATTCAGTGATAGCTCTAGTTTAAAATATACTATGAATAAAGTCTGAACTGTCTGAATTATGCCTGGATTGTTCCAATTTTAGGAAATTTTCAGCATCTCGGCCATTATTCAGAAAAAAATCTGAATCAAAAGTCTGATTTTTAACTGTGTTGTCAGACATGATTCAGAAATACAATAGAAGGCTGATTTTTTTTTCTGAATTTGGAGAACAGACAAAATTCAGCTTTTGCAGTTATAGGATAGCAATATTCTTACACAAACAAACAAAAAATTACATTATCATATTAGGTGGATCTGATTCAAAACGTTTTTTAAAACTAAATTCAGTAATTATTTACTAAACAATTATTTCATTGCCATGAACAAGGTTTTACTTTTGTGGATATGTAATTTAGAACCATAACACAAGGTTTCAACGTGTCCTATGAAACATGTGTGACCATGGTAATAACAGGACTATGAAACATGATTAATCCTGGTCTTAAGATCATGGTCAAACCATGCTTGACCATGGTACTAGGGCGGCAATAAACCATGTGGCCTGTGAAACATGTTTGACCATGGATAATTTTTATGACCTTGGAACAAGATGAACCATGGTCGCTAGGGCGGCAATAAACCACGGCATGAAACATGGTTGACCATGGATAAAACATGGTCATTTGGTGGTCAACCATGGTCTGAGAAACATGTATAACCTTGTTTAAAACCTGGTCAACCATGTTTTGACTGTGTTCATTTCACTGGGGCTCTTTGGTCAAATTTGGCCCCAAACCCGGGGGTCAATTGATTTTACAAAGGCTTATATGGGGAAAACTTTGAAAATCTTCTTTTCTGAAACCACAAGGCCCTGAGCCTTAAAATTTGGTACTTAGCAATGTCTAGTACGCCTCTGCCAAGTTTGTTCAAACTATACCCCTGGGGTCATTATTTTGCAGTTCCTCCACAACCTGTGTGTGCTGTTTTGTCCAGGTATGAATCAAATCCAACCATCAATAACAAAGTTTCGACCAATTTTAGCAAAATAATTTGACTTTGTCAAGATCATTTTTAGGTCAATGTCACACTTGAAACAATCAAAATGCCGGAGTTGTCACAAGTGTGAATAAAATCCTTAAATAGATGAGAAAGTTATGACAATAAAAAATTCAATTATTTGACCTTGACAGTCAATGTCATTCTTGAATTATTTAACGTGTCAGTTTTGTCAAAAGCATTGTTTTATGGAAGTATGAATCAAATCCATAGATAAATGACAAAAGTATTACAATTTAAGCAATATTCAACAATTGACCTTGATGGTTAAGGCCATTTAAAGGTTTAGGTCAGATTTGAATTATTCAAAATGTAGGTTTTTCATAAGTGTTGTTTTGTCCAAGTATGTATCAAATTCAACTATATATAAAGTTACGGCCAATTATAGCAAAATTCAATAATTTGACCTTGTAAGTGAAGGTCATTTATGAGCCAAGGTCAAGTTTAGTCTGGTCTGCTTGAAGGTTTTGTTCAAAGCGTTGTTGTTTCCAAGTATGAAGACAATCCATTTAGAAATAAAAAAGTAATGATCAATGTTAAAGTTTTCAGATGGCAACGGCACCTTGACTGTAGCAATAGCTCAATTTTTTTTCTTCGAAAGTGTCGAGCAAAAAAGTGGTGAGGTGTATTATATGGATTGTCACAGTCGAACAATAATTAGATCTGAATACAAATTCTTTGGTTGGAATGCCACTGAAATTGATATATAAGTTCTGGAAGAGTATATGTTGATTTCTAGCACTAACATAATATTGCCTGAGCATGCCATTCTGTTGGGCAAACATCTGTGAGAAGCTTTACATCAAATCCAAGAGTTAGGTGCTGCAAGCAAAAAAATCCCTTCTCATTCCTTCTATACGAATAAGGTACCAGCATCTTATGTAAGCTGCTCTAATCTGCAAAAGCAAGTATCAACTTTATTATATACATGCAGACTTAAGAGAAAAGACTATAACTAGCTCAAGAAAATATTTGGACTTGAGAAAGGAAAGACTTGAACTGTAAATTCCTATCAATAAAGGAAGGGGCGTAACTGAAAACAATTGTTTCAAAGAGTTCTGAAGATACAAACAAATGCATTAACATCACAAACAAATTATGAAATAGGATGTGTAACAGAGGCTCTGCTCAAGATGGTCTAATGTTAATAAATAAATAAAGTTTTTGAAAAAAGAGAAAAAACAAGAAACGCCGTTATAATTTCCATTAAAATTGAACACTTACATAATATTTACCTAAGGAAAACACGACAAATCATAGTTATCGTAGTATATTTCTTTCAATATTTATACCGTAAGTAGACAATATAAATTCATTTTTGAACTCGAACATTGTATCCCATTATCACGTGGCATCGTGGCTTTTCTTGTGACGATTTGAGCATCCGCGACACTCGGCATTTGAAACGTCCATGTAAACATGCTGCCCATGAAAACTTGCGTGCAAAGAATAGAACTTCTCAGGCTCCCAGAAGCGGTACAGGTCTAGGCAGATAAGCTTAGGCGATCAAGCTTAAAGGTGGGATGAAGTAAAAACTGCCACCGGTGTAGCGTGAGACTTGTAAGACCCGTGAAAATCGTAAGATCTTACGATTCTCACAGAACCCCCGTGAAAAATTTAAGACGTGAGAAGTGTAAGACTTTTTATTGCTGTCCGATTATGAACTAATATTGAATGGAAAAATATCAATTAAAAAGCAGTTTTGAAAGTTAAATAAAATCTAATTGATGAAAATAATGATGAAAGCATATGATACTCTGTCTTCGAATAAAATATCGTGACGTAAAGCTATAACACCAAGACATAATCGGAAATTGATTGTTTGTTTATACAGTAGATGTAGTTGTCATGAATGATGGTTTAATCAAAACTTTGTTAAGGAATTGTTGTAATTAAAATTTGAATACTTCTTAAACCTAAAATTTAATTTTCTGGCAGTTATTTTTATGTTGATACATAGAGAATGAACAAATAAACGAATGACTAATATTGTAATAGAGGCCATTGCGAGCTATATTTCATATTCATATAAATGGATGAATGAACGAAAATCTGAGAGAATGATTGAATGAAAAAATGAGTGAACAATATAACAAATGATTGTATTAAGTGATAAATGAACAACTGAGTGAATGAATGAATGAATGAAATAAATAAATAAGAAAATGAATGAAGTGACTGACCGACATGACACTAACTTTTTACTTTACAAATGATTACCAAAATTTTATAACCTAGCTTGACAGGCTTCTTTACAACAGCCAATGATGTTGTTAAGCACAATAATAAATTACATTACAACTGTTATAGTCTATAATTTGACTTAGATTTTATCCTATATAGTAACAGCCACTTTACATTCTCGTCAAATAACATATTAAACATTCTTCCACTCTGATAATTCGTTGAATATTTATTGGAAACTTTACTAAAGTTTACAACATACATATTTTCACTTCCACTGCATAGAATTCCACTTTGACCTTTCTTTTTAAAACTTATTACCACTGCCGGCTTGAACATATGACTTCTGCACAGCTCCGGATTCTCCTTATTTTATCTTTCATTCAACGTGTTCATGATTTTCATATAATAATTATCACTTATCAGTTGAATTTTTCTTGACAACAGCAGGTTTCTCATGATGACAGTTGGATTTCATTCCAACATGATTCAAGGCTGCATTATTATTACTATGTTAAACTTTGTTTAATAAAACAATATCAGATAGATACTGAACATAATAGAACAGATTCTATCACATCTTTTCTCCTATTCACCTCAATCATGTTAAATTATGTTTAGTAAATCAAGGGGTAAATGCAAAAAAGCTTCAAGTACTATAACATAAAGAAGCAGATAGAATCTTTTTTTTTTTTTGCATTCACCCCTTGATATACTAAACATAATTAACATATGTATTCATGCATAAAAAATATATATTGTTTTCTTGTGAAATGGCTTGGACCAACTTGTTAATGAATACTCTAAAGTACTTAAACAAGCATGTGATGTGAGAGTGGTTTGGTTTTTATGGCATGTAATATTAGCACATTATTGTTCTTTTACTGCTTTCCATGACCTTGACCTTATCTTGTTCGTCAGAACAGTGATACTCAGGTGAGTGATACAGAGTGACATTGTCACTCTTGTTTACTATGTACATGTATTGTATTTTATCATTAGGTCTTTCAGCGATTTTTTTTGCCATTATGGGAAAGGGTCCGGTACCAGTGGAATTGGGAACAATTGCGTCGTTTTTCTCCAATTTGGGAATTTTCAGTAATAACAACAACAGTGTTAATTCTCTGTTTTTTCTTTAAAATTTAAACACAATCACCATCAGAAATTCTAAAACTACATAAAGACTTCATTTTTCGAAAACACTTCACTACTACAATTACATAATTGCATAAATATAATTGTTTGAACATATTTACGAGCCTTTTGGGCACCCATTTTCATTTGGACGTTTATAATGTGGTCTAAAGGATTATTGCTAATCAGAGATATATATATCAGTATCCTTAAGCTGAAAGGATACTTGGATAATATAATGACTTTGCATTGGGGATATGTAAAAGTGAACTATTGCAAAGCCTTCTACTCACTCCACCCTAGACTAATGAATATGGCGTTGACAGTTTGACCCATTTTATAGCATTACATTTTTTTATTGTTGGAAAAAGACATTGCCTGTCAAATATTTTCTCGATGTCTCTTCAGCAAGTCTGATTAGTTGGACTAAGTCCACCCAAGAGGACATCGACAAAGTGATAAAAAAAAACATGTAGTAAATATACCGTGTTAGTTACATTCAGAGAGTAATTTATATAGTCTGATATTGTCTGATGGTGAATACAGTATCTGGTGTGCCAGAGGGTGGTAATGTCTTGATGATCTTGAGTAAGATGTCATGTATTGTGCAGGTGTTATGTCAGCAAGCCCATCTATAGTGTGTTCAAAGGTAGGGCTTACAATTGATTTGAACTAGACCCAGTCACTAAAGACTCAACCATGGTAGGATTCAATCTAGTCTCAGTCAATCGAGAGTCACCCCTGGTGGGATTTGAACTAGTATGTCTCAGTCAATCAAGAGTCATCCCTGGTGGGATTTGAACTAGTCTCAGTCAATGGAGAGTCACCCCTGGTGGGATTTGAAGTAGTCTCAGTCAATGGAGAGTCACCCCTGGTGGGATTTGAACTAGTCTCAGTCAATCAAGAGTCACCGATGGTGGGATTTGAACTAGTCTCAGTCAATCAAGAGTCACCCCAGGTGGGATTTGAACTAGTCTCAGTCAATCGAGAGTCACCCCTTGTAGGATTTGAACTAGTCTCAGTCAATCGAGAATCACCCCTGGTGGGATTTGAACTAGTCTCAGTCAATCAAGAGTCAGCGATGATGGGATTTGAACTAGTCTCAGTCAATCGAGAGTCAGCGATGGTGGGATTTGAACTAGTCTCAGTCAATCAAGAGTCACCCCTGGTGGGATTTAAACTAGTCTCATTTATAAGCCATTCAGTCATTTATTTTTACTTGAACATCTATTATGTGCCATGAAGAACATGAAGAATACCATACAGTCAGATGTACATTTTTGTATATATCAATATCCTGAAGCAGAAAGGATATCTGGACTAAGATTCAAATTTAATGTCAGCCAATGTATGCATTAATACATAAAAATGTTTGAAAATAGATGACAACGATATGAGAACCTTCTAAGAAGTAAGCTATACCCGTGAAAACCACAATACCATAATTTTACAAGGATTGCACTTTTTACACAACTGCTGACAATTGAAGCACAGAACCATCTAGGAAATAACATACTACATCTTTATATAAAAAGATAAGGAGTGGAAAACTTAAGACAGTAACTTACCACTCTTGTACTTTAAAACAATTCAAAGTCATGAATGAACTATTCAAATTTAGTAACAGCAATTCCATAACAAAGGTTTGATTTAAACATCATTTATAACAATTTAAGAACTTACATTTCATATCATCACGATTTGAGACCATCTGAGAAAATTATTGATATGCGTGTTTTAAAAAAAATCCGTTTTAAGGGTCAAGTTTCTTTTTTTTGTTGTTATTTAAAATTTCCACAAGTAGCTAATCTGAGAAATTTTTGGCCTATGATTATGATATATAATTTTAAGGTATTTTTTTGTGAACAACTACGAAAATAAATACCAGTGTTACAACATATGATTTGCTTCAGCTGAGATTTGAACTCAGACCTCTTTCCATTAAGGAAAGTGTTCTCACCATTGAACTACCAAAGCGTTTTTTTTATGGTTTGTAGACACTAGGTATGTTTCACATCTAACTGCTTTATTAAAAAGAGATTGGTATTGATTCCTGTCTTAGCAAGACAACTACGTATAAGTATGTCTTACAATTAACAAGTCAGGTCTCACTTTAACTAAGACATATAATACAATGGTCTTTTAAGAATTTCACTTTAAACTTTTTCCTGGAGTTGTTCGACAGGACGGGGTGGGTGGAGGGGCAAATGTCCATTGATACATTTAAAGACTGGAGGGCAGCCATTACTTTCAATACAAGTAAATGATACAAAAGCCTTATTGGGCAGAAATGCAATAAACAAAGGAACTGCAGGAAATTGACTAATAAGACTTACTGAAAACTTTTATTTAGATGGGTAAAGACTAAATAATTTAAAACTTAACACAACGTATTTCCTAACATTACACATATTTTTGATTCACCTCCATATAATCTTGAATATATCCTGACCAATTTGAATTACACTGTCACATTTATCAACAAACTGGATTTCAGTTTCATCATCATTCTCAAAAGCAACTTAATTCACACTTCACACAATTCATCTTTTTTCACTCAGACATGACATAATTTCCACTTTTATTTCACATAGTTACGATCCTCTGCCATATTATCCTTTGAAAAAAAATTTCCAGTTTCATTTCAGCTATAAATTTTGTTCAGTTTTAACTGTACTGAGCATCACAGATCTCACACTGAAAGTGTTTCTTCTTATCCACAGCCTTAGAAGAGCACAACGTGTGTATCCATCTATAACAGACATCACACATAACCCGCTCAATTCTTCGTTTAGGGTCCTTGCAAGTCAAAGAATCACACAGCTGAGTATTTCGGGCGCCATTAATAAGTAAACGCTCTACAATGTATCTTCGAAACATTGGCACATGTATCTGGCGCAGAATCCATGCAGGTTTCCCATTCACTAGGCATTCAATGGTCTGAAATTGATGAAAATTTTCACATTTAAATAGGTAAAGTAGCCCCCTTTTTTCACTTCAGAAAGAAACTACTTGCGACATACTTGTCTATATTATCAATGAGAAGACAATTTATTTTTAAATAGATAATGCACACTATATGTTAATTAATTTCAAAAGCTTTTCAATATTAATGGGAGTCAACTTTACCCAGTTCCTATCTGTAATATCAAATAATCAATTAGACATGCCATCATTATCAAACCATACTGTGCACCTTAGAATTTCAACTATATTAACATTGACTCACCATTAACACAAACACTCCACAACTGGATCCATCCGTCTGTTTGTTTGGGGTAGGCCTTACTGGCTCCCATTGATGAAGGGAGTCATTCACAATTTCCGACCTCATTGTCATGAACAAGCTGAAAAAAGGCAATAAAACTAGTTCCTACCTGTGTCCAAAATTCTTTTAATCAATTCTCATGTCAATTATCTTTGTACACTTGCTAGGTTACAAATATTACTTGAAAGTGGTGCAAAAACAGGCTATTTTTGTTTTTAGTTATCTCATTCGAAGGAACTGATGAATTTATTCAGAAAAGTTTTGGTCTATAATATTCTTACCAAAATTTCTCAATGAGGCTGCTGTTGTCTGCTCCAAGACAGTCATACACTGTTACAGTTCTTTCATTGGTGAAAGCTACCAGAACTACCCAGTGGTTGTCATTCTTATTCCAAGGTACAACTAACAGGTCATATACAGTGAAGTCTGCCTGAAAATACAAGAAAAAGTTATCACATGTCATAAAATATTTTACTTAGGCTAATTCCAGATTCAATTAAGCAATCCCACTTAGCAGCTTATACAAACCAAGTAAGTAACAGTACAATTTCTCTACATAATCCTTAGTGATGGCAATGAGAGCCAGTTCTGAAAGATTACTCAAGACCATCAATATATCTTACATAAAGTACCCTAAGCACGACTTTCTGTTAGTGTGAAAAGCAGTGCCACAATTAAGATATTGTTCGCTCAGATTGTGCACATATACATGAAATTTTCTGAGCAAGCTTGGTTAAGAACTCTCCCATCAATCATATAGAATACTGCACTGGTTCCTTGGCAATGAATGCTACCAAAGATACAACTCCAAAACAAGCAGCATTTAATCATGCGCAATATATCTGAAACTTGAAAGTTGTATCATGGCGTTTTAGCAACCAACAGCTAAGCTGATTAAGAAGAATTCATGTCATTGCTATTTCGACCCCAGTCATACACAAGATGTTTTAGCAAGGAGTAAAGATGCAAATATCCCCTTATACATACTTTCTGGAACATATAGTTTCTAAACATTCCTGCATCCCATAATGCAGCAGTGTAGGATGGAATCATGAACATCCGTTTTATGCTTCCACTGCAGTCTGTTGCATCTGTTGCCTCCCTTGCCAGCAGTTTGGTGTAGGCATTCAGAACCTGAATCAAATTAATATTAATCATTAAAAAACAACAGGAATCTTTTGTCTGTTTATTATCTGACTTAAGTAAATCACTCTTACAATAGTTGAGCTGCAGTGCTCAGTGAGTATCATCTGGATGAATTATGTAAACAAAATAAAATTACAGTAGTTGCATTGTATTCATATACAGACTATATAGTCCCAAAGGCAACTCTACTGAAACCATTCAAGCGAAAAATCCAACAATATGCACATCTGTACTTGGTACAGAACATTACTATACTGCTTAAATGACATGCAGTACTGCATGTAAGAAGAGCTGCACTTACTTTGTGAATAACTGACTGACAGACATATGGTTGGGCCGACAGATATTTGTCAGTATATCTAAATTAGGGCTGTGTGACTTAATTTCAGTATAAAATAATAAATAAAAGGCATGTATTAAGTTAATGTTGGAACTATATGATGACAAAAATTATATGAATAGCCTACCTTGTCATTTAACCAACAGTTGCCAGTAAGTGTCTCAAGATCTAGTCTTTCGACCCCTTCCCCAGCAACAGTCAGACGTTCATCATTTTTCAATGGATTTGCCTTTAAACATTCTTTGAGGAATGATGGCTGTTCTCTTAACGTTTCAAGTACATCTATAGGCAGTATTCCTTCTTTGTATGCCTTGGCAAGGACACAGCATGTGAGAAGCAATGCTCCTGTGAAATCCCCTTCTTCATCTATTTTAATTCTCTTTATTACAGCATCTTTCCATTCATCAATTTCATCTTCTGCAGCTTTAAGTACCTACAATAGTTACTTTCATGTGATGGGAAACTAAAAATGGTTTATTCTTTTTAGCAATAATAAAAAAGCGCTCAGTCAGTGTCTTCATATTTAAGTAAAACTATAAGGACTTAAAAAAGGAATTTACAACTTATTCTAAGATCTAAAAAAAACAATTATCTTTTTATCATTTACTAGACAATACCCTTTTATAGCGCTGAACCAAAAATCATACATAAACATGTCATGATGCAATGATTTTCATCAATTATCAACAAACCACAGTACATTAATAATGCCACCAATGGAAATTCATTAATGCATAACTTTTGGGTTTGCACACCATTTTACTGGACATTAAAAGTTCCTAATCACTTTTAATAACTAGTACAAAATCGATATACCCTCTCTTACCTACCTCATTTATGAAAGACAAAACTGGACACATAGGGAGTTTTCTGGAAAGGAGTGAAATTGACACAGACTTATTCCCAGTGCTATAGTTGATGACTTTGCACTCTTCATACAGTGAGGCTAAACTGTTGTTTGGGGCTAAATCGTCAATAAAGGTATCAACTCCTATGGTGGTTGGTTCTTCTGTGGGCTGGTTGACTATTGGATGTTCATCTGACGTATTCTGGGGGCTCTGTTCTTTAAACAGTTTTACATTGTTAATGGACACAAGTGTTTTCAGAATTTTCCCATTTTCATTTCTTAGTCTGAGTCTGTTACCCACTACCTCACTAACTATATATGGGCCAGAGTAATTACATCCAAGGTCCCCTTTTCTTTTCTTTCCAGCCCTTTCACTATTATACTTCAAGACTTTATCACCAACAGATATTTCATTATAGCCACGTTTCTTTTCATTGGCTCTTTTATAGTCCTTCTGTTGTTTCAATTTTGCAGATGCCACATTTTCTTCAACACTTTCACTAGTTATTTTCTGTTGTTCCTTCCTCTCGTTCACATCTGCATCAATTTGTTCTTCAGTAGGGCATGATGGAAAGTTCTCCTGTATAACCAAAATAAAAAAAATCATTCATATCAGGTTACATGAAAAGATAAAACCTGTCAGATAATACTAATATGTACTTATTCTTAATTCTTAAACAAAGTCCGTTCATTCACAAATCTTTTCTAACTAACAACTAGTAAAGTAAATGTCATTTATTTCTTTCTTCAACTGTCTTTTCCTCTTTTTCTTTAGTAAGCTTGAATTCATTTATTCGGATTCTAACACAGGAAATATTATAAAATCAAATGCTGCAATATAAGAATATCCACTACTCAATAAAAAATTCGGTGTCAGCATAATGACTTCTGAAAAAAATGAATTAAGGGACTGTCTATGTGAAACAAGTATATAAGTTTTATAATTTATCATGTTACACGTATTACTTACATTCACTCCAAAATTTGCCTTTAACTGGCTCGGGTACTGTGCCTCCCTTCCATATAAGAGGAAAAACGGGCTGTACTTAGTTGTTGTCTGTGGTTTTGTTCTCAAAGAAAACAAGACTTTGTCAAGATGAGTGTCCCAGTCTGACTGACTCTCGTTCACGCACTTGCTCAAGGCACTGAAATATAGTTCCTAACACAAATGAGACTGCTGCAGGGTTAAGCAGAAACGTTTATTGCGCATGCGCAAATGGGAAAGTCTTAAGGATTTCACGGGTCTTACGTTTTTCACGTCACACCGGTGCTGAAAAAGATGTTGCTAAAAATTTGATTGATAAGTATGTATACATCTACGCTAGGGGCTTTCTCAATACAAACATAGCCACTGATAGTTGGCAGAACGTTGGTGAATTTTTCATTTAGCTTTACGTGTGTGATGTAATACAATAGGTTTATTGTGTGTTTAATATTTATTAAATTCTTCAATAATTGTCGGTACAGAAATGTTAAATAAGACAATTTATCTTCATAATCAACTCGTACAGTTGTCAGTTCCATATATACTGGATAAGTGTTTAGACACTTTGAACAATACTGTCACTTTAGATTAAAATACATAAATTCTGTGTTAAAAAAAGGCCCTGAATATTTTCCTCAATAAGTTGGATTATTATAAAATACTGAGTCATCATTTATTTATGATTTACTTTCATTTCTGATATTTTTGAGAATTTTTAGTTATCACAATATATTGCGATTGTTATTTCATTTTTGATGCTCTTCACCTTTGTCTCATCTAAGTCATCTGTTGGCCTAGATGACACAAGTGCTATATACGGTGCAATTCTTCTTAGATCATCAGCCTGGATGGTGACCTTTGACCTTAATGTGTCATCTTTTTCTATGTATCTGGTAAATATATTAGGAGATCAGGAATGTAAGAATATGTCTTTGCTTCTTTTACAAGATGTACTGCCCAGTTATTTGCAGCTTTCGAATACGCTCTTCTCCGTCTGAAAGTATTTTTACAGTTATAAAACTGTATGGAAGAAGCTGTCTTTATATATTTCACCTGAACTAGAGCTATAACTAATGGCGATATAATATAATTATACACACTGTTTGAAAGTGAAAACACAGCCTGAAAGGAAGTGGCACATATATGGTACTTACTTTGACTTTACATATTGACAAGCAAAACAGAAACATTTCACTATCTCACACCATGCCTAACAGGAATAAACCCAGTGTACCATCCTGTGATGCTGGGGAATTTGTCTCTTATCAATTCACACAGCAAGCTGGCATTACTCTCCTATCTTCCCTCTCCAACCTGCCATATATCCAGAGAATATACTATATGTAGACAGCATGGCAGAAAGACTAGTTGGTGTCCTCATCTGTCTGTGCCTGAAGTGCCAGTACTTCATCAAAAAATGTCTGCTGTAAGTGCAGCATGAACGGATCTGTCACTACCAGCTCCATTTCATGGTTCATAAAGAGAACAAACATTCAGTAATTACACACTTAAAGAAGATTTAATACACAAGTCATTCATGTCATAAAAATGGTGTACATTGTAATTGCAACCAGTAGAAAACTGTATATATACCGTTTCAGATTCTTCAAAGTCGAGGGCTACCCTTGAACATTTCCTTTCTTCCCATCAAGCTGCCAAGGTCAGCTCTGGTTCCTAAAATATCACATAAAATACAGATGAGAATGTTTTCTTCTTGTGTTACAAATATTTTTCAAATATCAGTAAATTTTATAATGCTTAACTAGAAAATCTGATCAGATTCTTGTAAAGTAACCCAAAGTATTTTTGTACTTAATGCAGTGCATTTTACATTTTGAGGTTACCCCCTCCCTGGAGCTGGCACACTGATATTCGTTTGAATTAAGCACAGATGTAATGACTTTACACATGTTTTATGCATGTTTTATTAAAAAGTATAGAAAATAAACAAATCAGAAAGAAAATCTTGCAAGTAATTTCTTTTTTTATGTATCAGACACTACACTTATATTCTGCATTGTTGGTGATGATGGCGCCATTTTCTTTGTTGACAGTTTTTATGCTCGCGTCATGTGACATGACAAAGTGCCTGTCCTCGGAACTCCAGCAGTATCTTTAAACTGAGACACCATTTGTAGATTTTATTTTGACTTTTTGTGTGTCACTTTTCGTGCATTTCCAAAGTTATTAAATCGGCTAGACACATTGTAAATATGCCGCCCAAGAAAACTTGACTGCAAAGAATAGAACTTCTCATTCTCACCAGAAGCGGTACAGGTCTAGGCAGATAAGCTTAGGCGATCAAGCTTAAAGGTGGGATGAAGTAAAAACTGCCACCGGTGCTGAAAAAGATGTTGCTAAAAATTTGATTGATAAGTATGTATACATCTACGCTAGGGGCTTTCTCAATACAAACATAGTCACTGATATTTGACAGAACGTTGGTGAATTTTTCATTTAGCTTTACGTGTGTGATGTAATACAATAGGTTTATTGTGTGATTCATATTTATTAACAAATTCTTCAGTAATTGTCGGTACAGAAAAGTTACATAAGACAGTTTATCTTCATAATCAACTTGTACAGTTGTCAGTTCCATATATACTGGATTAGTGTATAGACACTTTGAACAATACTGTCACTTTAGATTAAAATACATAAATTCTGTGTTAAAAAAGACCCTGAATATTTTCCTCATTAAGTTGGATTATTATAAAATATTGAGTCATCATTTATTGATAACTTACTTCCATTGCTGATATTTTTGAGAATTTGTAGTTATCACAATGAATTGCGATTGTTATTTCATTTTGATGCGCTTCACCTGTGTCTCATCTATGTCATCTGTTGGCCTAGATGACACAAGTGCTATAGACGGTGCAATTCTTCTTAGATCATCAGCCTGGATGGTGACCTTTGACCTTAATGTGTCATCTTTTTCTATGTATCTGGTAAATATATTAGGAGATCAGGAATGTAAGAAATATCTTTGCCTCTTACAGGATGTACTGCCCAGTTACTTGCAGCTTTCGAATACGCTCTTCTCCATCTGAAAGTATTTTTACAAATAAAAAACTGTATGGAAGAAGTTGTCTTAATATATTTCACCTGAACTAGAGCTATAGCTAATGGCGATATAATATAATTATACGCACTGCTTTGAAACTGAAAACACAGCCTGAAAGGAAGTGGCACATATATGGTACTTACTTTGACTTTACATATTGACAAGCAAAACAGACACATTTCACTATCCCACACCATGCCTAACAGGAATAATCCCAGTGTACCATCCTGTGATGCTGGGGAATTTGTCTCTGATCACTTTCACACAGCAAGCTGGCATGACTCTCCTATCTTCCCTCTCCAACCTGCCATATATCCACTTGATATACTGTATGTAGACAGTATGGCAGAAAGACTTGTTGGTGTCCTCATCTGTCTGTGCCTGAAGTGCCAGTACTTCATCAAAAAATGTCTGCTGTAAGTGCAGCATGAACGGATCTGTCACTACCAGCTCCATTCCTGGTTCATAAAGAGAACAATCATTCAGTAATTACACACTTAAAGAAGATTTAATACACAAGCCATTCATGTCATAAAAATGGTGTACATTGTAATTTCCTGGTTCATAAAGAGAACAAACATTCAGTAATTAAAGAAGATTTAATACACAAGTCATTCATGTCATAAAAATGGAGTACATTGTAATTGCAACTAGTAGAAAACTGTATATATACCGTTTCAGATTCTTCAAAGTCGAGGGTTACCCTTGAACATTTCCTTTTTTCCCAACAAGCTGCCAAAGTCAGCTGTGGCTCCTAAAATATCACAAAATAAGATGAGAATGTTTTCTTCTTGTGTTACAAATATTGTTCAAATATCAGTAAATTTTATAATGCTTAACTAGAAAATCTGATCAGATTCTTGTAACTTAACCCACAATAATTTTTGTACTAAATGCAGTGCACTTTTCATTTTGAGACGACCTTCTCTCCGTGGAGCTGGCACACTGAAATTCGTTTGAATTAAGCGCAGATGTAATACAGACGCTACACTCAAAGTTATTATGCTCGCATCATGTGACTTGACAAAGTGCCTGTCCTTGGAACTCCAGCAGTATCTTTAAACTGAGATACCCTTTGTAGATTTTATTTTGACTTTTTGCGTGTAACTTTTCGTGCATTTCCAAAGTTATTAAATCGGGTAGACACATTTGTTTGCATATGATTTTACTGAAAAGAACTGTTTTTTGTCAATTTACTGAATATTGTCGTTCTTAAGTTCAGCTGGAGCACACTCCCTTTAAACTGAAAGGTGAAATTGATATTAAGATATCTAAAAAATTGCTTCTAAAGTATCTAGTATCTTGTCGTAAAAAAATTTTTAAAAGAAAAACAAATTGAAACTTGAAATATGATAGTAACTTACCCCTCCTATATGATGGTAACTTACTGGGGTGAAGATGGTGTCTGTTTTGGTTGTTGCTCTGTTCTGGGGGTTGGGTGCGGAAGGGTCTGGTCTGACTGGTGGCAGGTCGGGAGATCTCGGAAATTTGAATAGCGCCTGGTACAGATAACGTCTCTTCGCCTTTCACAAAATCCTCATCTTGGTCAGGCTCTCTACCTTCGTAGTTGGACTCTGCCTGGTCTGACTGGACTGCCTTGCTAATGTCTGGATCCAGCACAAACTCTTGTATTGACTGGTTGTTTTGGCTGTAGAGGTAGTCTACTTTAATCAGCTCACCTGAAACAGAACAGCACTGCTGTATTAAAGGGACTGATCTGCAGATCTTATAACAAAGATTTTGTCAAATAAATACTGTTCGTAATATGAACAGTAGAATATGCCAAATAAATTCACGTATTTAAAACAAAAAGGAAACAAAAAAATGAAATTAGACTTTAAAGTTATATGAAAAGAAGAAACCTTCAATTTTCTTTTATTTTAGGATATTTTTGTGTTTTTATTTTTTTTTCATGTGCATCTTGTCCTTTATTTTAAGATGTGTAGATTATTTGTATTAAGGAAAACATAAATTATGAATTATAATTACCAATATACTTACTGGGCTGAAAGTAGTCTGTCACTATCTTCTTTCCCAGTATGTCTTGACTCAGCTGGTTCAAACCATAACGCAGGATGCCTGTGTAGTTGGGTGCAGTGGGATTTTCGTGGGTAACACTGCTTTTGAAGCGGTCTTCATTCCATCGCTTGATGCCATCTAGTAAGTATGCCTGGAAGTGCATGTCTGAAGATGTTGTTCCTAAAAAAAGAGCAAGAAATATTAATGTATAATTATTAGGGCCGGGAACGAATAAGGAATTTGATGTTCGAATATTCGTTTTCCATGTTCGAATATATTCGAATATTCGTTTTTACAAAATTTGATCCAATATTTCTCTTTTACGTAGTATCCGAAATTGATTAGGTCGAATACTATACTACTTTAATATGCTTGGAATAATCGACGATTAAGAAGACCTTTATTACTATGTCAAAGTTTTTTGTTTTATTGATTGTAAATCGATATATGTATAAAACATTCTTAAGATAAATTTAGCTATAACGCAGAAAATATCACATGGAGTCTAATTTCTACGGAATAAATAATTCAGACGGAATATAGACATTTTCCATGCTTTCATAACGCCGTGAACGTGAAATGAGCATCTTATTAAACATATATGTTCTTACCTTTGTTAGATGTTGGATGTTGTGAATTGAGATGATTTAGTAGGTTAGAAGTAGTCCCTTTATACTCAAACACTAATCAATAGAACGTGAAAAATAATTCCAAACACGGGACGGCATTGTGATATATTGACTTTTGATTTTTTTCAACAGAGTAGATACGTAAAAATCATCCCTTTAAAAAATCTGAAAACAATGTTTGCAAAAAGTTATTGGTTCCGAGTAGAGCTTTAAATTTCCATTGGGGGAAATAGAGTTAATTTTAGAGTGATGAATATCGATTGGTCGATTGTTCTAGCATGATTAATACGCGCCGATTTATTCTTCTTCACAAAAATTAAGACAATTATCGATTGATCTGAAAGATTATAGCACAGAAACAATAAAGTAAGATAATTAAAGTCGGAAAAATTTACATTATAAACTGTTAAACAGGTAAATTACAAACTGTGAAACGGTCCCCTTTTGATCAGCTATACCCCAAACTTTTCACAGTTAATTGGCGATAATCGTTGACACGCGTTATACAAACATATGAACACCTGGTCAAGTGAAGGTCAAAGGTTTAATTTACGATCTTTGAAATTTGAGAGTAAAAAAAAATGAAAAAAAATCAAAACATTTCTTTTTTTCGAAACTCGTATTCGTTTTTCAATGTTCGGATATTCGGTAGTGTTTCGAATATTCGAATATAATTCCCGGCCCTAATAATTATCTCTCAAAGGATAGAAAAAGAATAGCTGAAAGAAAAATTAAACTACCGGGACCTGTACTTACCAGGTATACATCTGGCCAGGTGCAGGTGGAAGGACTCGAAAGATGTAGACCGTCTGAAGCAGCGGAAGACTGAAAGTTCTAAGCTACCCTTCTTCAGCGTACCAGTCCTGGTGTAAAGCTGGAATTATTGGGGATCCTTGATACAGGGAATATGCTTCTTCTGTGACTCCCACAGAATCCAGGTCTTTTCTGCGTGAAGAAGCGGCACGCCAAGGCTGTCCAGCCCTTAGACCCCAGTAAAGGCCTCAAGCAACTCCTGGATAAGCCTGGTGGTCTCTTCAACTCCCCTGGTTTTCCTGCAACACTGCAGTGCAAGTTCAGACGTGCTGAAAGCCGAAGAGCCTCAGCAGAAGCTGGATCCTGGTGTCCTTGCCAAACCAGCTCAGCTTGTTTGGCCTCTCGGAGTGGGGAGACATCCTCACTGCTCCTGGCAAAGATACACTTAGAGAGGCATGACATGAAAACAAACTTCAGCTGGTAAGCATCTGTCATACATCATCTGCCAAACCTACGCAAAAAGTGTCATATATCTAGGCGTACGGCTATGTCTGGCCAGGCTGCAAAACGCTGTCTAGTTCTGCTGTCACAGCAGTCTCTGTCAACATAGATCATCTATGGAGGAGATTCGTCACCACTAGTATACCTTGTGACCAAACCAGCAAACACTCTGACGTAATTGACGCTTTAAGCTCATCACTGCGACTCATGACGTCCTGGCAGTAGACTAACCGAATCCATCTGGCTGAGAGTACAGTCTTGCACAGGGGTGGCTTAGGAAATGTGTGTGATAGAATGAGGCCCGCCTTGCTAAATTGAACATAGACTTTGCATGACGAAAGGTAGTGAAGTGACTTCTTCAGGCATGCCTCTGAATGCGCCTCATGCAGCTTACGTTGTTCTTGATTGACAGTGTTTTCCAGCTCTCTCATACGCAGCTCGGACACAATCTTCAGGTCGCACCCTTTCTTGAAATTATAAACAATTAAAGGTGCCTATTTACTGTTTTGGATGAAAATGATGGTGTCACAAAATATGAAAATTTACTGTTAACATTAGAAGACTGTTAACACAACACAAAAAGGATGTAAAATTATTCCGTATTAAATACATGAGGTTAAATTTAAAATTAGACATTATCTAATAGTCCCATTATTTTAAGACAAATTATATTTATTTGAGTTATTCTGCCCAAAACCATGTGTAGGCAGCTTTTTGCTGATGAACATACCTCGTGTATCTTGATCAATTAACGTAAGATGACTGGTAATGATGAATTACCTGTATGTAAGTATAGCAGGACATAAGCTTCTGTGTCCTATGTCGAGCTGGTCAAGAATGTTCAAGCCCCAAGCTATATACCCCTTCTTACTCGACCCTTCTTCAAGCAGTTCGGCGAAAATGCTTTTATAATGCGACTTTCACGGAACTTATAATGCGACTGTCTCATGCATGAAGTCAGACTCGCCGCACTTCCAGTAACCTGATATCTAAGTGACTTTTGCCCACATGTTTAGTACATTCTATACCAAACCGTTATTTAAATTTTTTAAACACATACTTTCGTGCGCAAAGGCATTAACCGAATTGCTTTGAAAAAAAAAAAACGATATTGTGACGTTTTATACAGTAACTCGACATCATCTTAATTTGTTCATCTTTTGTTTCTTCTTGTTATATTTCCATGCTTCACGCTGACTGGAATCTGTCATTTAGTAAAATGTCCCTCATCCGTGCGGCGTTTGTTTTGTACTACACACTATAGTTTTAAGCACTCTACTGCGAATTACATAAGTGTGCACTTTTGTGCTGCCCAATGGACAACAAACATAACATTATATTCTCAAATCTCACTGAAATTACTTTGGAACGTACCTGTCTGTTAACTGTCCGCTTGCTTGTTATGAAAACTTCACCTGACCCTGCTCTCTTATGAATGAATGCACATGCTGATTTTTTGTGTGTTCCATTATAATTATGTAACCCGCATGACTGTTAACATATGAATGTGCCCGTATATAAAGTGTGTTTCAAAGACGTATAACTGTACTTGCTTCGGCAGTACATATACTAAAATTGGAACGATACAATGAAGATTAGCATGGCCCCTGTGTAAGGATGCCACGCAATCTTCGAACAAGCGGTTAGAAAAGCAGACAATCTCTTTACAATGAAACGGCTGGAAATTTGTACTTCTTGACGGTTTTGAACATGTTTATAGCAAGCCTTAAATATAATAACCCTTACCAAACTTTTAAATAAATGAAAAGTAATTTCTATTCATTTTTTTGTATCTTTTCAGTATGCATAAAATGGATATTGAAGCATTTCGTTGGAATTGAAATATACATAGAAAAATATTTTTGACCTCCAAGAGCAATATATTTAGCCAATGCTGGGAGTCGAACCCAGTTCTCTCTATGAAAATAGAGCGTCATGCTGTTAGACCACAGGGCGATAATTATGCAGCAACTTGGAGAGTTTCTTACGATTTAACAAAAGAAGTATGATTACTTACAAATTGCTTCATTATACCATTACATTCTTCTTCCCATCAGCCTTTTTTCAGGACTCTGGACCTTCTGATTTTAATAAATATTCTTTAAACTATTTGTAAAAAAATCAGGGAGCTTTAGAAGGAGTGTAGGCAGTACTCTCACAGTTCCATAGTTCTAAGGTCCTATTCATTTTCAGTACTTGTTGATTTTGCCAACTCCCATTATCTTCGAAAAGGTCTCATTTTTATGCCTCCGAAGGGAGGCATATAGTTTATGGAGGCATATAGTTTTTGAACTGTCTGTCCGTCATTCCGTCAGTCCGTCCGAAAACTTTAACATTGGCAATAACTTTCTTATTAGTAAGTGGATTTATTCATACTTGGACACAACACCCCTTTTGACAAGACCTTTACACTGACTTATAATTATTTGACCTTGACCCCTGATTGACCTTCACCTTGAAGATCCAATTGTCCAAAAACTTTAACATTGGCAAAAACTTCTTTATTAGTAATTGGATTTACTTCATACGTGGTCACAACACCCCTTTGGACAAGGCCTTCCCACTGACCTATATTTGTTTGACATTGACCCCTGAATGTCCTTCACTTTGAAGATCCAATTGTCCAAAAACTTTGACATTGCCCATAACTTCTTTATTAGTAAGTGGATTTACTTCATACTTGGACACAACCCCCTTTGGATAAGACCTTTCCACTGACGTATATTTATTTGACCTTGACCACTGAATGACTGGCTCTCAGATTAATGGTCAAAGCACAAGTTTCGGGGGCATTGTCATCTTAAAGTGAGAGTTCGTGTTACAAATCTTTCTATATTAACTGAACCATCAGCAAAATATATTCCACATGTATGTCTTTACTTTGTAAGCTGTATAATACTGTCAATATTTCCAAGCACATTTCTACTTTATAACTTTTTCATAAGTTTAAATCCTGAACTCCTTGATCGTTTTTTTCTGTACTGCCTACACTTTTCCCTTGACGACCTTCTTTCCTGGTATGACTCAAGTGTCTGTGCACGCTCAGTACCAGTGATCGTAGTATTGCTTATGTCCTGTGTCAGAGGTCCTCGATTCGCCACACTTCCCACAGGCATATGTGAAGGAAGATCTCTTTATTGTGTATTGTTTCTCAAGTTCCCCAGCTGCTTTCTTTTTTTCATGTTGCCTCCAGTACCATTTTGTTAATTCTGCGGTAGCAATGGTTGTTTCATCTACAGCTTTGGGTTATATTGTACGTTCTGGCTAATGCTGTGATACTTTTTGCAATAGAGTCATCCTAATAAATTCTGAATCTGGGTTAGCTGGAGATGCTGACTGAAAAGAGATCTTCTTTCGAATATTCTTTCCCATTCCAGCAGTGTTTGGAGGCTAACCAAACACATGTTGTTCATGTGAGGCACTGGAGTAGTAGTCTCATACAGTGGAACTTGAGCCCGTGACAACATATTTGAAGTAAATCGAAATTATAACTTTTTTCATATAATTGTACAAGATACTCAGTATATAGCAACACTCCTTTTAATTCAATATTTTAAAAAGGTCACTTTGTATTTACAAATCCGTTTTAAGGAAACCTGCCATTTTTATAAACAAATCCTTGAAAATCTATAATTGATAATTTCAGGAATTTACAGGCTTGCTTAATCATTGTATTACCTGAGGTTGAAGGAGGGGCTGGTCAGCAGTCATTTTGGGCTGGTTAAGACGGATATTCTGTTCAAGCGTCTGACGCTCTTGATCTCTTGTGCGTTTATTGTACCACTGAAGTAGTGTAGCACTGCTTATACCAAACAAGGCTAGATTTGATAGTTTCAATTCTCGATGATTCATTGCTTAATATCAACTCCCTAATCTGGCGACAGGATCTAAAAATCTGGCTCCACCTGTCCACATGTCTGAATCCCTTTTTGGCAGGGGAAGGGTAGGCAGTACAAAGGTTAACAATCAAGAGTTCCGTGTATCTGTTAGAGCATATGATTTAGAGCGCATCTTGTGGGTGGTCACTGAACCTGTTTTGAGACTGGGCTTGTGACGGGGGCTGAGCTTAGCAACTTGTCATAGTCCGAGAGATTGTTCCAAAGCCTGATGATTTTGTCAGCTTGGTCATTGCTGAGTGGTTCAGACTGATCTCTCAAGGAAAACAAGACGTCTCTAACATATCAACCTTTTCAAACCCTCCAACGTTTTTTGGTCCCAACAGCCTCCTTTTTCAAAGTAAAAAAAAGATAATTTAGCCTGCAAGAGTAGAAGTATAAAAATTTAAAAAGTCATGCATGAATATAAAAGTATTTTTACACTTACACTAGGTTCACCCTGCTCCTGGAATAGCTCTTGTTCTTTTGGGAGTATATTCCTTTCTGATGTGAGCTTCAGATGTAAAAGCTGATGTTGACTGTCTTGTATTTATATAATGATCGATTTAATGAAATTTTGATAATAATCAGAAAATATTCTTCTACCCAATGTAACATAATCTGAATTCCGGGTGCATATGTCATACTGACTCCAATTATCTATAAAAAGTACTGCATGCAATCGTTGAAAATCTGAATAAATTCTAAATCTTAACAATTAAAAAAAACTTATCAATGGCGGCTTTTATCGTTGCACATTTTTTATAAAATAGTCTTTGATTTCTGAAGAACCAAATAACATATCTTGATCTAGATATAGATAGAATAACTAAACTTGTATAAGTTTGATATGTGTAAACTCTTTTCAGAAAAGGTAAGTTTATTTTCACTAACTAATTTCAACAGACTTAAGGTAACCACAATGTGGTTGGAAAAAGGCGCACTCTATGAAAAGATGAGACACTGTTTCAATTCTATTACAGAAGAAAGAAGTCTTAATTTTTGACGTTTCTCAAATAAGACACATAATTAACAGGGACGGCATTATGAGCTAATTTAAAGCAAATATTTCTATGTGATGGATCAATTGCACTTGAGAAGATATTCTTGAAAACATTCTTAAAATTCACAGTAGGAAACAATGAACAGGTTTATAATCATTATATATCTGGAGTCTATAAAAAGTATTTGTAGGTATTTTGGTTTTTAGAGAAATATCTGGATAGATTTTAATAATCTAATGAAAAGCAGCTAAACAATGCTGATAAAATACTGGAATGTATTCACTTTTGGGATAATTATTCAGTACTAGACAAGGGTTATATTTTCTTAAATTGAGTCCAACCCCAAGTATTTTGCAAAATAAACCCAAGTGGCATTATGATTATATGTAACTTGTATGACTAACTAAGAGAGTATACCATTTAAACTTTATATTTGGTATCTTTAGTCCACCATCTAAGGAAGGAAAATACAGTGTTTTCCTATAAACTGGTTCAAAGTGTGAATTCCATAAAAATTTGAAACACATCTTTTGAAACATACTAATATAATGATTAGGGATTATTCCAACAGTAATATAATACAGAATACTTGAAAAAAAAGAGAATTGATAATGGTACTTTTTCCTTTAAAAGAGACATTTTTACCTGAATGAAGATTCAATACACTAGAGAATTTTAAAAATAATTTAGACCAAGTGTCATAAGACCGATTCTTCCATTTCCCTAAATATATTCCATTAGATTTTCTATAATAACCTTATTTTTATACTTTCTTTTTGTGCCAAATTATCCGTCTTCTGGTACTGATTTCTAAGATTTTAAAGTTTTGAAAATGTTTCTTTGTTTATACGTTAAAAATAATCAATACAAAACTTTTTAATAAGAATTTTCATATTGTCATTGTCCCACCACTCTAGATTTATGTCGTGAGTACGTAACTACTTTCCATTAGTAATTAATCCCATCAACAAATTCATCATCATTAAGTAAACTATTATTAAATTTCCAATACGATTCACCAAAAGAAAGAGAGTTATTTAACGGTAATTTTGAAAATACAAAATCATGATGAGAAATAGTACATGGAATGATGTTACAATCTATAATTTTATTTTCAAATACATCAGGAATATAAATTCTATCTAACCTACAACCAGTGAAATTATTTAAACACTTTCTATACCATGTAACAGCCTTTAGTTTCGGGTGGGTCTTCCTGAAACTGTCAATGAGTTTGAAAGAATTTAAAATAGAACTAAGTTTTTTGTAGCCATAAGTACCTTTGTCTAAATTGCCACCAAATTTGTAAAGTTTCATATCAAAAACAAAGTTAAAATCCCCTAAGAGAATTAAATGATTTGCTTTAAGTAAATGCGGTTTCAATTTATCAAAAAAGACATTACGATCACTTTCGTCCGTTGGAGAATATATATTAAACATTCTAAAACTTCCATTGTAGAATTTTAGATCAGCATATATAAAACGTCCATCAAAATCACTTTGATATTTAACAACATGTATCGAAGGATTGATTAAAACAATAGCAACACTATTACGTCTTTTAAAACCATAACTCCAAAGTATCTTATTTTCAAAGCTTACATTGTTTTCAAATGCTTTAGCAGAAAAAGTATCAATAAATATTTCTTGTATGCACAATATGTCAACATCGTGTTTAGTAATAAATTCTTTTATATAAAGTTGCCGGTCTTTACATTTCAGACCGTTTATATATATTGGGTATATATTTAACTGTCTTGAATTAGAACAATCAGTAACGATAACTCCAGTAATATGGATACATAACGGAAGTGAAGAAAAGAATAATTATTACCAGCTCTTTCAATAGATAGTAAAATGCATTGTAATTATATTAACCTATTTTAACGTTTTTCAATGTCATTGGAAAAATACCGATAAAATTAAATACGCTAAACAGGTAAAGACAGCGTATAGATATTACAAATACGCGCGAAAACACAAGTCGACAAAAAAACGGTAAAATCCTGAGCGATTTCACGGCCTGTAATAAGTATAGCCTGTAAAGAAAATAATCATGCAAAATAGAATAAAAACAAAAGGCAACTATATTCAAAATGCATGAATATAAACGACACCGAGTTTTTGAAAATTGACCAGGCAAGTACAAAATTGCCTTATTTAATGTAAAATCATTGTCAAGTCTCATAGTCCATTTTCTGATCCGTGTCTTAATTATGTCTCCCCCCAAAAATGGGGGAGACATATTGTTTTTCCCCTGGTTGTCCGTCCGTCCGTCCGTCCGTCCGTCTGTCCGTCACAAAATCGTGTCCGCTCTGTATCTTCCAAAGCCCTTGAAGGATTTTTATGAAACTTGGGTCAGATGTTCACTTCATCAAGACGACGTGCAGAACCCACTTTGCGGGTGTGGTGTCTCAAGGTCAAGGTCACACTTGGAGGTTTAATGTCAAATGCCACAAAATTGTGTCCGCTCTGTATCTTCAAAAGCCTTTGAAGGATTTTTATGAAACTTGGGTCAGATGTTCACCTTATCAAGGTGACGTGCAGAACCCACTTTGCGGGTGTGGTGTCTCAAGGTCAAGGTCACACTTGGAGGTTAAATGTCAAATGCCACAAAATCGTGTCCGCTCTGTATCTTCAAAAGCCCTTGAAGGATTTTTATGAAACTTGGGTCAGATGTTCACCTCATCGGGGGAGATATATTGTTTTTCCCCGGTTGTCTGTCTGTCCGTCCGTCTGTCCGTCACAAAATCGTGTCCGCTCTGTATCTACCAAAGCCCTTGAAGGATTTTTATGGAACTTGGGTCAGATGTTCACCTCATCAAGGCGACATGCAGAACCTACTTTGCGGGTGTGGTGTCTCAAGTCAAGGTCACACTTGGAGGTTAAATGTCAAATGCCACAAAATCGTGTCCGCTCTGTATCTTCCAAAGCCCTTGAAGGATTTTTATGAAACTTGGGTCAGATGTTCACATCATCAAGGTGACATGCAGAACCCACTTTGAGGGTGTGGTGTCTCAAGGTCAAGGTCACACTTTGAGGTTAAATGTCAAATTTTACAATCGTCTGATTCAATACTGCCTGCAGCAACTGGCTGGGGGGAGACATATGTTTTTGTTCAGTCAAAAACCATTTCTAGTTGTATGAGAAATTAAAACAAAGGAGGTGTTATTCAGAAACAGTCGGTGTGGGAACAGGTGTAAGATCGGCTAAAATATCGAACGAGTTTCGAGTTGATACAGGTTCTGAAATGGTATTTTCCTTTTTCTTTGATCTTTCAGGACGTTTTTTGTTCCATGGAGGAAAATTTTTATAAAAGGAATCAACTGGAGGACTAATATGTTCCCCCTCATTTGATCTTTTTTCTCCTCTCACCTTTTCATCATCAGCTTCCATCGAAAACTCCTCTTCTCGGTCACTGACTTCCGGTGATAGATTGATAAGTATGTATACATCTACGCTAGGGGCTTATAAAACTGTATGGAAGAAGCTGTCTTTATATATTTCACCTGAACTAGAGCTTTAACTAATGGCGATATAATATAATTATACACACTGTTTGAAAGTGAAAACACAGCCTGAAAGGAAGTGGCACATATATGGTACTAACTTTGACTTTACATATTGACAAGCAAAACAGAAACATTTCACTATCTCACACCATGCTTAACAGGAATAAACCCAGTGTACCATCCTGTGATGCTGGGGAATTTGTCTCTTATCACTTTCACACAGCAAGCTGGCATGACTCTCCTATCTTCCCTCTCCAACCTGCCATATATCCAGAGGATATACTATATGTAGACAGCATGGCAGAAAGACTTGTTGGTGTCCTCATCTGTTTGTGCCTGAAGTGCCAGTACTTCATCAAAAAATGTCTGCTGTAAGTGCAGCATGAACGGATCTGTCACTACCAGCTCCATTTCCTGGTTCATAAAGAGAACAAACATTCAGTAATTACACACTTAAAGAAGATTTAATACACAAGTCATTCATGTCATAAAAATGGTGTACATTGTAATTGCAACCAGTAGAAAACTGTATATATACCGTTTCAGATTCTTCAAAGTCGAGGGCTACCTTTGAACATTTCCTTTCTTCCCAACAAGCTGCCAAGGTCAGCTCTGGTTCCTAAAATATCACATAAAATACAGATGAGAATGTTTTCTTCTTGTGTTACAAATATTTTTCAAATATCAGTAAATTTTATAATGTTTAACTAGAAAATCTGATCAGATTCTTGTAACTTAACCCACAATAATTTTTGTACTAAATGCAGTGCACTTTACATTTGAGACGACATTCTCTCCGTGGAGCTGGCACACTGAAATTCGTTTGAATTAAGCGCAGATGTAATGCCTTTACACATGTTTTATGCATGTTTTATTAAAAAAGTATAGAAAATAAACAAATCATAAAGTAAATATTGCAAATAATTTCTTTTTTATGTATACAGACGCTACACTCACAGTTTTTATGCTCGCATCATGTGACTTGACAAAGTGCCTGTCCTTGGAACTCCAGCAGTATCTTTAAACTGAGATACCCTTTGTAGATTTTATTTTGACTTTTTGCGTGTAACTTTTCGTGCATTTCCAAAGTTATTAAATGGGGTAGACACATTTGTTTGCATATGATTTTACTGAAAAGAACTGTTTCTTGTCAATTTACTGAATATTGTCGTTCTTAAGTTCAGCTGGAGCACACTCCCTTTAAACTGAAAGGTGAAATTGATATTAAGATATCTAAAAAATTGCTTCTAAAGTATCTAGCAGAGTTAACTTTTCTTGATAATGGCACAGGGGAAATCATAAATGCTCACTCAGAGCAGGATGTACTATGATAAAAGAGTATAAACAGTTAAAAATCTTACATGTTTATGTACATCTTCCGTGTTGATAAAAAAAATCTTCTTCTTTAGCATCAATTCCTGTCTGTCTCCCTCTTCAAAACAGAAGAAATTTAGGTAAGAGATATAAGCCATTGACTAGATATTACAAGTTTATTTGTATAGATTGAAGACTGCTAGAGTAAATATTAAGATTTTCTGCACTTATTGCTGAAGATAAAACTGGAAATGTGTTTTATCCATCTCAATATTCATTAAATAAATATACAGATCACATTGTTGATTTAAAGTTACACATGTGCTATTTAAGTGAGACAGCAATGAAAGTCACTGAACATTTAAGTTGCTAATGCGTAGTGGAAATAATGAATGCTATTATCCATCATTCAGAAATTATTGACCTATTACAAGGCATGATTCTCACAGAAATGCTGTTTCTCTTCTTTGTGGTTGTTCGACATCGTTTCTTCCTATGCATTGTAGATGGAACCACTCATTACATGTGTCACAGCACCACATTGAATCACTAATAATATATGTAGATATTACATAAATTTAATTGGCATATGTCACTGAACAGATGAAAAACAATAACATTTTGAAAGAGAGATTTATTGATTCACAAGCAAACTGAATGAATGATACATGTTTCTAAACTGGGTAATAATTTTATCAGAATGACTAACTCTTGATACATTTTAACCCGATAATTACCTTAAATTTTTGCCAGTAAAACTGTAAAATTTAGGTTCTTTTAAAAAATAAATGTTGCTAATTAAATATATCAACACACTAAAAACCATTTTGCAGACATCATATACACATTATGTGTGCACACCTTTTTCTGTATGTTTTTTGCATACACAGTATACTTTCTCGGAAATTTTATTCTTTTGTAAGTGCTAGTAGGAAAAAAAGACATACGTCTTTTCTGAAACAAAGAGAAAAAATAATACAATAATACAAAGGACATTCATAAAATGATAATAAACGTAATATCTTGCGTCAAATTCCACAGCTGGAAAAGTACTTTGCCACAGCATCAACAGCAAATTAGCCAGGAACGTTGTCGGGCCCAACACTATCCTGTAAATGTGTATTTTTGATTCAGTATTCCGTTTTATGAGTTAATTGTTTTGTTCAAATATGAGAAATTATACATCATTTATTAAGAGTTATAACATCCATATTTGTTACGAAATGAAACAGAAATAAAAAAATGAATTAAATATTTTATTATTAAGAAATCAGAAGAGGCAAATCCCGTTACAGCAAAAAATATGTTTCATTTATCGTAAAAAATATTTTAAAAGAAAAACAAATTGAAACTTGAAATATGATAGTAACTTACCCCTCCTATATGATGGTAACTTACTGGGGTGAAGATGGTGTCTGTTTTGGTTGTTGTTCTGTTCTGGGGGTTGGGTGCGGAGGGGTCTGGTCTGACTGGTGGCAGGTCGGGAGATCTCGGAAATTTGAATAGCGCCTGGTACAGATAACGTCTCTTCGCCTTTCACAAAATCCTCATCTTGGTCAGGCTCTCTACCTTCGTAGTTGGACTCTGCCTGGTCTGACTGGACTGCCTTGCTAATGTCTGGATCCAGCACAAACTCTTGTATTGACTGGTTGTTTTGGCTGTAGAGGTAGTCTACTTTAATCAGCTCACCTGAAACAGAACAGCACTGCTGTATTAAAGGGACTGATCTGCAGATCTTATAACAAAGATTTTGTCAAATAAATACTGTCCGTAATATGAACAGTAGAATATGCCAAATAAATTCACGTATTTAAAACAAAAAGGAAACAAAAACAAAATGAAATTAGACTTTAAAGTTATATGAAAAGAAGAAACCTTCAATTTTCTTTTATTTTAGGATATTTTTGTGTTTTTATTTTTTTTTCATGTGCATCCATCTTGTCCTTTATTTTAAGATGTGTAGATTATTTGTATTAAGGAAAACATAAATTATGAATTATAATTACCAATATACTTACTGGGCTGAAAGTAGTCTGTCACTATCTTCTTTCCCAGTATGTCTTGACTCAGCTGGTTCAAACCATAACGCAGGATGCCTGTGTAGTTGGGTGCAGTGGGATTATCGTGGGTAACACTGCTTTTGAAGCGGTCTTCATTCCATCGCTTGATGCCATCTAGTAAGTATGCCTGGAAGTGCATGTCTGAAGATGTTGTTCCTAAAAAAAGAGCAAGAAATATTAATGTATAATTATTAGGGCCGGGAACGAATAAGGAATTTGATGTTCGAATATTCGTTTTCCATGTTCGAATATATTCCAATATTCGTTTTTACAAAATTTGTTTCAATATTTCTCTTTTACGTAGTATCCGATATTGATTAGGTCGAATACTATACTACTTTAATATGCTTGGAATAATCGACGATTAAGAAGACCTTTATTACTATGTCAAAGTTTTTTGTTTTATTGATTGTAAATCGATATATGTATAAAACATTCTTAAGATAAATTTAGCTATAACGCAGAAAATATCACATGGAGTCTAATTTCTACGGAATAAATAATTCAGACGGAATATAGACATTTTCCATGCTTTCATAACGCCGTGAACGTGAAATGAGCATCTTACTAAACATATATGTTCTTACCTTTGTTAGATGTTGGATGTTGTGAATTGAGATGATTTAGTAGGTTAGAAGTAGTCCCTTTATACTCAAACACTAACCAATAGAACGTGAAAAATAATTCCAAACACGGGACGGCATTGTGATAATTGACTTTTGATTTTTTTCAACAGAGTAGATACGTAAAAATCATCCCTTTAAAAAATCTGAAAACAATGTTTGCAAAAAGTTATCGGTTCCGAGTAGAGCTTTAAATTTCCATTGGGTGAAATAGAGTTAATTTTAGAGTGATGAATATCGATTAGTCGATTGTTCTAGCATGATTAATACGCGCCGATTTATTCTTCTTCACAAAAATTAAGACAATTATCGATTGATCTGAAAGATTATAGCACAGAAACAATAAAGTAAGGTAATTAAAGTCGGAAAAATTTACATTATAAACTGTTAAACAGGTAAATTACAAACTGTGAAACGGTCCCCTTTTGATCAACTATACCCCAAACTTTTCACAGTTAATTGGCGATAATCGTTGACACGCGTTATACAAACATATGAACACCTGGTCAAGTGAAGGTCAAAGGTTTAATTTACGATCTTTGAAATTTGAAAGTAAAAAAAAATAAAAAAAAATAAAAACATTTCTTTTTTTCGAAACTCGTATTCGTTTTTCAATGTTCGGATATTCGGTAGTGTTTCGAATATTCGAATATAATTCCCGGCCCTAATAATTATCTCTCAAAGGATAGAAAAAGAATAGCTGAAAAAAAATTAAACTACCGGGACCTGTACTTACCAGGTATAAATCTGGCCAGGTGCAGGTGGAAGGACTCGAAAGATGTAGACCGTCTGAAGCAGCGGAAGACTGAAAGTTCTATGCTACCCTTCTTCAGCGTACCAGTCCTGGTGTAAAGCTGAAATTATTGGGGATCCTTGATACAGGGAATATGCTTCTTCTGTGACTCCCACAGAATCCAGGTCTTTTCTGCGTGAAGAAGCGGCACGCCAAGGCTGTCCAGCCCTTAGACCCCAGTAAAGGCCTCAAGCAACTCCTGGATAAGCCTGGTGGTCTCTTCAACTCCCCTGGTTTTCCTGCAACACTGCAGTGCAAGTTCAGACGTGCTGAAAGCCGAAGAGCCTCAGCAGAAGCTGGATCCTGGTGTCCTTGCCAAACCAGCTCAGCTTGTTTGGCCTCTCGGAGTGGGGAGACATCCTCACTGCTCCTGGCAAAGATACACTTAGAGAGGCATGACATGAAAACAGACTTCAGCTGGTAAGCATCTGTCATACATCATCTGCCAAACCTACGCAAAAAGTGTCATATATCTAGGCGTACGGCTATGTCTGGCCAGGCTGCAAAACGCTGTCTAGTTCTGCTGTCACAGCAGTCTCTGTCAACATAGATCATCTATGGAGGAGATTCGTCACCACTAGTATACCTTGTGACCAAACCAGCAAACACTCTGACGTAATTGACGCTTTAAGCTCATCACTGCGACTCATGACGTCCTGGCTGTAGACTAACCGAATCCATCTGGCTGAGAGTACAGTCTTGCACAGGGGTGGCTTAGGAAATGTGTGTGATAGAATGAGGCCCGCCTTGCTAAATTGAACATAGACTTTGCATGACGAAAGGTAGTGAAGTGACTTCTTCAGGCATGCCTCTGAATGCGCCTCATGCAGCTACGTTGTTCTTGATTGACAGTGTTTTCCAGCTCTCTCATACGCAGCTCGGACACAATCTTCAGGTCGCACCCTTTCTTGAAATTATAAACAATTAAAGGTGCCTATTTACTGTTTTGGATGAAAATGATGGTGTCACAAAATATGAAAATTTACTGTTAACGTTAGAAGACTGTTAACACAACACAAAAAGGATGTAAAATTATTCCGTATTAAATACATGAGGTTAAATTTAAAATTAGACATTATCTAATAGTCCCATTATTTTAAGACAAATTATATTTATTTGAGTTATTCTGCCCAAAACCATGTGTAGGCAGCTTTTTGTTGATGAACATACCTCGTGTATCTTGATCAATTAACGTAAGATGACTGGTAATGATGAATTACCTGTATGTAAGTATAGCAGGACATAAGCTTCTGTGTCCTATGTCGAGCTGGTCAAGAATGTTCAAGCCCCAAGCTATATACCCCTTCTTACTCGACCCTTCTTCAAGCAGTTCGGCGATAATGCTTTTATAATGCGACTTTCACGGAACTTATAATGCGACTGTCTCATGCATGAAGTCAGACTCGCCGCACTTCCAGTAACCTGATATCTAAGTGACTTTTGCCCACATGTTTAGTACATTCTATACCAAACCGTTATTTAAATTTTTTAAACACATACTTTCGTGCGCAAAGGCATTAACCGAATTGCAAAAAAAAAAAACGATATTGTGACGTTTTACACAGTAACTCGACATCATCTTAATTTGTTCATCTTTTGTTTCTTCTTGTTATATTTCCATGCTTCACGCTGACTGGAATCTGTCATTGAGTAAAATGTCCCTCATCCGTGCGGCGTTTGTTTTGTACTACACACTATAGTTTTAAGCGCTCTACTGCGAATTACATAAGTGTGCACTTTTGTGCTGCCCAATGGACAGCAAACATAACATTATATTCTCAAATCTCACTGAAATTACTTTGGAACGTACCTGTCTGTTAACTGTCCGCTTGCTTGTTATGAAAACTTCACCTGACCCTGCTCTCTCATGAATGAATGCACATGCTGATTTTTTGTGTGTTCCATTATAATTATGTAACCCGCATGACTGTTAACATATGAATGTGCCCGTATATAAAGTGTGTTTCAAAGACGTATAACTGTACTTGCTTCGGCAGTACATATACTAAAATTGGAACGATACAATGAAAATTAGCATGGCCCCTGTGTAAGGATGCCACGCAATCTTCAAACAAGCGGTTAGAAAAGCAGACAATCTCTTTACAATGAAACGGCTGGAAATTTGTACTTCTTGACGGTTTTGAACATGTTTATAGCAAGCCTTAAATATAATAACCCTTACCAAACTTTTTAATAAATGAAAAGTAATTTCTATTCATTTTTTTGTATCTTTTCAGTATGCATAAAATGGATATTGAAGCATTTCGTTGGAATTGAAATATACATAGAAAAATATTTTTGACCTCCAAGAGCAATATATTTAGCCAATGCTGGGAGTCGAACCCAGTTTTCTCTATGAAAATAGAGCGTCATGCTGTTAGACCACAGGGCGATAATTATGCAGCAACTTGGAGAGTTTCTTACGATTTAACAAAAGAAGTATGATTACTTACAAATTGCTTCATTATACCATTACATTCTTCTTCCCATCAGCCTTTTTTCAGGACTCTGGACCTTCTGATTATAATAAATATTCTTTAAACTATTTATAAAAAAATCAGGGAGCTTTAGAAGGAGTGTAGGCAGTACTCTCACAGTTCCATAGTTCTAAGGTCCTATTCATTTTCAGTACTTGTTGATTTTGTCAACTCCCATTATCTTCGAAAAGGTCTCATTTTTATGCCTCCGAAGGGAGGCATATAAGTTCTGTAGGCATATAGTTTTTGAACTGTCTGTCCGTCAGTTCGTCCGAAAACTTTAACATTGGCAATAACTTTCTTATTAGTAAGTGGATTTATTCATACTTGAACACAACACCCCTTTTGACAAGACCTTTACACTGACTTAAAATTATTTGACCTTGACCCCTGATTGACCTTCACCTTGAAGATCCAATTGTTCAAAAACTTTAACATTGGCAATAACTTCTTTATTAGTAATTGGATTTACTTCATACGTGGTCACAACACCCCTTTGGACAAGGCCTTCCCACTGACCTATATTTGTTTGACATTGACCCCTGAATGTCCTTCACTTTGAAGATCCAGTTGTCCAAAACTTTGACATTGCCCATAACTTCTTTATTAGTAAGTGGATTTACTTCATACTTGGACACAGCCCCCTTTGTATAAGACCTTTCCACTGACGTATATTTATTTGACCTTGACCACTGAATGACTGGCTCTCAGATTAATGGTCAAAGCACAACTTTCGGGGGCATTGTCATCTTACAGTGAGAGTTCGTGTTACAAATCTTTCTATATTAACTGAATCATCAGCAAAATATATTCCACATGTATGTCTTTACTTGGTAAGCTGTATAATACTGTCAATATTTCCAAGCACATTTTCTACTTTATAAATTTTTCATAAATTCAAATCCTGAACTCCTTGATCGTTTTTTGTTTTTTCTGTACTGCCTACACTTTTCCCTTGACGACCTTCTTTCCTGGTATGACTCAAGTGTCACGCTCAGTACCAGTGATCATAGTATTGCTTATGTCCTGTGTCAGAGGTCCTCGATTTGCCACACTTCCCACAGGCATTTGTGAAGGAAGATCTCTTTATTATGTACTGTTTCACAAGTTCCCCAGCTGCTTTCTTTTTTCATGTTGCCTCCAGTACCATTTTGTTAATTCTGCAGTAGCAATGGTTGTTTCATCTACAGCTTTGGGTTATATTGTACGTTCTGGCTAATGCTGTGATACTTTTGGCAATAGAGTCTTCCTAATAGATTCTGAATCTGGGTTAGCTGGTGATGCTGACGGAAAAGAGATCTTCTTTCGAATATTCTTTCCCATTCCAGCAGTGTTTGGAGGCAAAACAAACACATGTTGTTCATGTGAGGCACTGGAGTAGTAGTCTCATACAGTGAAACTTGAGCCCGTGACAACATATTTGAAGTAAATCGAAATTATAACTTTTTTCATATAATTGTACAAGATACTCAGTATATAGCAACGCTCCTTTTAATTCAATATTTTAAAAAGGTCACTTTGTATTTACAAATCCGTTTTAAGGAAACCTGCCATTTTGATAAACAAATCCTTGAAAATCTATAATTGATAATTTCAGGAATTTACAGGCTTAATCATTGTATTACCTGAGGTTGAAGGAGGGGCTGGTCAGCAGTCATTTTGGGCTGGTTAAGACGGATATTCTGTTCAAACGTCTGACGCTCTTGATCTCTTGTGCGTTTATTGTACCACTGAAGTAGTGTAGCACTGCTGATACCAAACAAGGCGAGATTTGATAGTTTCAGTTCTCGATGATTCATTGCTTAATATCAACTCCCTAATCTGGCGACAGGATCTAAAAATCTGGCTCCACCTGTCCACATGTCTTAATCCCTTGACAGGGGAAGGGTAGGCAGTACAAAGGTAAACAATCAAGAGTTCCGTGTATCTGTTAGAGCATATGATTTAGAGCGCATCTTGTGGGTGGTCACTGAACCAGTTTTGAGACTGGGCTTGTGACGGGGGCTGAGCTTAGTTAGCAACTTGTCATAGTCCGAGAGATTGTTCCAAAGCCTGATGATTTTGTCAGCTTGGTCATTGCTGAGTGGTTCAGACTGATCTCTCAAGGAAAACAAGACGTCTCTAACATATCAACCTTTTCAAACCCTCCAACGTTTTTTGGTCCCGACAGCCTCCTTTTTCAAAGTAAAAAAAAGATAATTTAGCCTGCAAGAGTAGAAGTATAAAAATTTAAAAAGTCATGCATGAATATAAAAGTATTTTTACACTTACACTAGGTTCACCCTGCTCCTGGAATAGCTCTTGTTCTTTTGGGAGTATATTCCTTTCTGATGTGAGCTTCAGATGTAAAAGCTGATGTTGACTGCCTTGTATTTATATTATGATCGATTTAATGAAATTTTGATAATAATCAGAAAATATTCTTCTACCCAATGTAACATAATCTGAATTCCGGGTGCATATGTCATACTGACTCCAATTATCTATAAAAAGTACTGCATGCATTCGTTGAAAATCTGAACAAATTCTAAATCTTAACAATAAAAAAACTTATCAATGACGGCTTTTATCGTTGCACATTTTTTTATAAAATAGTCTTTGATTTCTGAAGAACCAAATAACATATCTTGATATAGATATAGATAGAATAACTAAACTTGTATAAGTTTGATATGTGTAAACTCTTTTCAGAAAAGGTAAGTTTATTTTCAGTAACTAATTTCAACAGACTTAAGGTAACCACAATGTGGTTGGAAAAAGGCGCTCTCTATGAAAAGATGAGACACTGTTTCAATTCTATTACAGAAGAAAGAAGTCTTAATTTTTGACGTTTCTCAAATAAGACACATAATTAACAGGGACGGCATTATGAGCTAATTTAAAGCAAATATTTCTATGTGATGGATCAATTGCACTTGAGAAGATATTCTTGAAAACATTCTTAAAATTCACAGTAGGAAACAATGAACAGGTTTATAATCATTATATATCTGGTGTCTATAAAAAGTATTTGTAGGTATTTTGGTTTTTAGAGAAATATCTGGATAGATTTTAATAATCTAATGAAAAGCAGCTAAACAATGCTGATAAAATACTGGAATGTATTCACTTTTGGGATAATTATTCAGTACTAGACAAGGGTTATATTTTCTTAAATTGAGTCCAACCCCAAGTATTTTGCAAAATAAACCCAAGTGGCATTATGATTATATGTAACTTTATGAATATGACTAACTAAGAGAGTATACCATTTAAACTTTATATTTGGTATGTTTAGTCGACCATCTAAGAAAGGAAAATACAGTGTTTTCCTATAAACTGGTTCAAAGTGTGAATTCCATAAAAATTTGAAACACATCTTTTGAAACATACTAATATAATGATTAGGGATTATTCCAACAGTAATATAATACAGAATACTTGAAAAAAAAAGAGAATTGATAATGGTACTTTTTCCTTTAAAAGAGACATTTTTACCTGAATGAAGATTCAATACACTAGAGAATTTCAAAAATAATTTAGACCAAGTGTCATAAGACCGATTCTTCCATTTCCCTAAATATATTCCATTAGATTTTCTATAATAACCTTATTTTTATACTTTCTTTTTGTGCCAAATTATCCGTCTTCTGGTACTGATTTCTAAGATTTTAAAGTTTTGAAAATGTTTCTTTGTTTATACGTTAAAAATAATCAATACAAAACTTTTTAATAAGAATTTTCATATTGTCATTGTCCCACCACTATAGATTTATGTCGTGAGTACGTAACTACTTTCCATTAGTAATTAATCCCATCAACAAATTCATCATCATTAAGTAAACTATTATTAAATTTCCAATACGATTCACCAAAAGAAAGAGAGTTATTTAACGGTAATTTTGAAAATACAAAATCATGATGAGAAATAGTACATGGAATGATGTTACAATCTATAATTTTATTTTCAAATACATCAGGAATATAAATTCTATCTAACCTACAACCAGTGAAATTATTTAAACACTTTCTATACCATGTAACAGCCTTTAGTTTAGGGTGGGTCTTCCTGAAACTGTCAATGAGTTTGAAAGAATTTAAAATAGAACTAAGTTTTTTGTAGCCATAAGTACCTTTGTCTAAATTGCCACCAAATTTGTAAAGTTTCATATCAAAAACAAAGTTAAAATCCCCTAAGAGAATTAAATGATTTGCTTTAACTAAATGCGGTTTCAATTTATCAAAAAAGACATTACGATCACTTTCGTCCGTTGGAGAATATATATTAAACATTCTAAAACTTCCATTGTAGAATTTTAGATCAGCATATATAAAACGTCCATCAAAATCACTTTGATATTTAACAACATGTATCGA
Source organism: Cyclina sinensis (assembly GCA_012932295.1). Classification (NCBI taxonomy): domain Eukaryota; kingdom Metazoa; phylum Mollusca; class Bivalvia; order Venerida; family Veneridae; genus Cyclina; species Cyclina sinensis. The sequence goes on along the minus strand of JAAONU010000012.1, from coordinate 3,789,233 downwards.
AGGATTGATTAAAACAATAGCAACACTATTACGCCTTTTAAAACCATAACTCCAAAGTATCTTATTTTCAAAGCTTACATTGTTTTCAAATGCTTTAGCAGAAAAAGTATCAATAAATATTTCTTGTATGCACAATATATCAACATCGTGTTTAGTAATAAATTCTTTTATATAAAGTTGCCGGTCTTTACATTTCAGACCGTTTATATTTATTGGGTATATATTTAACTGTCTTAAATTAGAACAATCAGTAACGATAACTCCAGTAATATGGATACATACGGAAGTGAAGAAAAGAACAATTATTACCAGCTCTTTCAATAGATAGTAAAATGCATTGTAATTATATTAACCTATTTTAACGTTTTTCAATGTCATTGGAAAAATACCGATAAAATTAAATACGCTAAACAGGTAAAGACAGCGTATAGATATTACAAATACGCGCGAAAACACAAGTCGACAAAAAACGGTAAAATCCTGAGCGATTTCACGGCCTGTAATAAGTATAGCCTGTAAAGAAAATAATCATGCAAAATAGAATAAAAACAAAAGGCAACTATATTCAAAATGCATGAATATAAACGACACCGAGTTTTTGAAAATTGACCAGGCAAGTACAAAATTGCCTTATTTAATGTAAAATCATTGTCAAGTCTCATAGTCCATTTTCTGATCCGTGTCTTAATTGTATGAGAAATTAAAACGAAGGAGGTGTTATTCAGAAACAGTCGGTGTGGGAACAGGTGTAAGATCGGCTAAAATATCGAACGAGTTTCGAGTTGATACAGGTTCTGAAATGGTATTTTCCTTTTTCTTTGATCTTTCAGGACGTTTCTTGTTCCATGGAGGAAAAATTTTATAAAAGGAATCAACTGTAGGACTAACATGTTCCCCCTCATTTGATCTTTTTTCTCCTCTCACCTTTTCATCATCAGCTTCCATCGAAGACTCCTCTTCTCGGTCACTGACTTCCGGTGGCATACTTTCGGCATCAGAATTTTCAGCATGTGAAAAATCAGCTTTAATTTCGAAAGGCGTATCTTCGGGGGTCTGGCCCGATGTTGGTTCCTGTCTAACAGCAGCTTTCGGACACCTGCATAAGACTTGCAACCACAATAAGGAAAGTTACGTCTAATATGGGCCACTGATGGGCAACGCAAACACAGAGGAGGACGACCTGGAATGGTCAGAAGTGTCGCCATGCCGTCCTCAAACTTAATGCGGTGAGGGTTCTGTTTTCTTCGCAGCTCGGACACCTCTAACACGACCTCTGTTACGCCGTTATGGTAAAACAGTTAGACTAATCATCAGTCTCGTTGAAAGAAAATAGCTTTCTAACGCTCAAAACGTTACCAAAGTCAGCCATTAACGATTTTATAGCTGCATCAGTAATATTAAACGGTAACCAATGCATTTTAACTGTTACTGATTGTTTTGAAAGGTCAACAAGATGAAAATTCTTATTTCGATAAGAAAGTGGAATCTGACCTTTGAGATTTTCAATGACTTCCCTGCCAGCGAATTCCACAGCGAAACAGTCATCTCCCGGGTGACCACCAGAAACCCAAACAATGTCTTCCGTGTCGACCTAAAACCTCCGAAGGAGGTTTAATACGTCTACCAAACGGGCTCCTCTAAACGTGAGCTTCACTGTCTTCTCTAAACTCCAAATGTTACGTTGAACCGAGAGCACGCCTTGAAACGATAGCGGTTGCAATTACTCTGCCATACGTATAAGGCAAGACTTACACGATTGAAGAGAAACCAGAGTTAAATCCTGAGCGATTTCACGGCATTTATATGCGACTGTCTGATGCCTGTAGTTAAACTAGCTGTGTTTCCGGTAACCTGGTATCGCCGTGATTTTGCCCACATGGCTTGCATATTATTCTAAAAAATCGACATTTAAACTTTTTCAAACACGTATTTTCGAGCACATATCTAGGCATTGAAACGACTGCGTTGACAAAAACGTTCTTGTAACGTTTACACACTACCGTCATTTCAACATCACTTCTACAACTACTACACTAAAGTTTAGAGTTTAAGCGTACTACTGCTCATAACGTAAGTGTGTCGTTTTGTGATGCACGATGGACACCAAAGTTGATGTAATATTCTCCAAAAGCATTAAAATTACATTCGAACATACATATTTGTTAACTCCCTGCTGGCTTGTTATGAAAACATCGCCCACCACTGTATATTACTCTGCCATGATTTTATGCACATGTTAATTCACATATTTCTGTTCTATTACAATTATGCAGCGCGCATGACTGTTAACAGATAGATGTGCTTATATATAAAGTGTATTTCTAGTGTGCATAACTGTACTTGCTTCGTGGTCTCTGCGGAAAGGATGCCACGCAGTCTTCGACCCAGCGGTTCCAAAAGCAAATAAACTCCTTACCATGAAAACGACCGGAATATTATACTATTAGACGGTTTTGAACATGTTTATAAGAAACCTCAAGGATAATAATCCTTTACAAAACATTTTCTGATATTTTTTTTATTAAAACAATAAATTAATTAAATAAAATTCAAGTTGCCAGCTCCAGTGTTTCCACCTTCAGCCTCAATTTGGCATTATAGGTTTACAACATTTTTAACAAGCCATCGGAATGATTGCCATTTTTACTGACCAAGCTGAATTTCATAAAATCCACGAAGTGTTGGCAAATCAGGCTCATTGATGTCATTCTCCTTAGCAGTCATGAAAGCCCTGTTATGCACTAACTCATGTGGTCGTGCCTTTGGCTTGCCAGTTTTCATCTGGGGTTCTTTCACTTCATTACGCAAACGGTCGGCTTCAGACGTTTGTGCAAAAATGTAGTAGTTTCCTTCTATTTGGCAAGGAAGTCATGATATCTGCATATGAATGGTTTATACAGATAAAAGATATTCTATGTATGCCTAACACATGTAATTCTTTAAAGAAAAACTATATAATCAAATAAATTTTTCTTGATATCAGTTTACAGGAAACTGATTCACAGCATGGATAAATGACAAATTTAGCGCAGTAAATTATTTAGAATAACAATGAATTTCAGTTTCTAAGTAAATAATCAATAAAATATAAAAAGGCGGGTATTTGAATCTGTAACAGAGCTATTAACTTGCTTAATAAAATATGACAAAGTAATTTTTTAAGTAAAATTATGGGTGCATTCCATTCGGCTGTCCGTTACTGTACCAACTGTGCTGTCCAAGCTAAGCCGAATGGAATGCCTCGGTACAGAACAAAAATGGCTGTCAATGGAAAATGCAAGGCCGCAGTTCTTTGTGCAGCGGCCCTAGAGCTGTTTGATGATGAAGAAGAGACGAACGATAATACAGATAGAACCGTTACAGCATGTGTACTTGGGATCGCAGCAACACTGTAAGGAAATCTTGACGATAAATTATTATATTACCGAAGTTACGTTTAAAAGAGTGAAATCGTACCCAAGTAAATTCGTACCCCGAAGCAAAATATATCACGTCAACCTATAAAAATAATAGTATACTTAAGAGACCAGGAATATTAAGTTTCTCGTTCACCTTTTCAATTACCGGTGACTTATGAACAATAATAAACAACGAAATGGCCCCAAAGGAGAACACAAGTCTGTGGTCCACCCAAAGCATAGTTAAGAGCATTTAAGCCTTGTGATCAATTTAAAACAATATAACCGACTGATTTTTGCCATGAACATGCTATACTATGTTATATTATTTTTACCTTACAAGACAAGCATGCTACATGAATCACTATAAACTAATTAATTATTTTTGTCATTTCAGACCAAAAGATGAAAAGGCTTAAATTATGGGATATGTGGAGTCAGTCGTTCCATTGTACGAGGATATAACGTTTAGGCGGATGTTTAGAATGTCAAAACCAACATTTACTTGTCTCTGTTCCCACTTAAAAGATCTCCCAAATTTCTCATATGACCATCCAGGCGGCAAAGAGCATGTAAGAATGGCTGATCGGTTTGGAGTTTCATCATCAACAGTAATTCGGTGTAGAGACAGGGTTGTAAATGCTATAAATGAGAACTTGAAGCAAACATTTATTTCATGGCCAGATCAACAGACTCTGCAACAACAAGCTAATCTGTTCAGTCAGCGCAATGGATTTCCAGGTATTGTTGGAGCTCTAGATGGATCTCATATTGAAATAAAGAAAACCACTGATCATTCCAAGTCTTATATCAATAGGAAAGGATTTGCCTCTCTGCAGCTTCAAGCAGTGTGTAATTATAACATGTTATTCACACATGTGTTTCTAGATTATCCTGGAAGTTGCCATGATGCTAGAATACTTAGAAACTCTTATTTGTGGAGAAATGGCTTAAATATGTGCAGGAATGTCTATCATGCTATCGCTGATGCAGCGTATCCGATTCGTAGATGGCTTCTGACACCATTTCGTGACAATGGCCACCTCACACAGAATCAAAAGCGATACAACCAGTATTTGTCAAGAAACAGGGTGGTAATCGAAAGGGCATTTGCATTACTGAAGGGCAGATTCAGGCGTCTTAAATACCTTGATACAAATAAAGTGGAGACCGCTGTTGAGATAATCATGGCCTGCTGCATTGTACACAACCTAAGCTTACTAAGCCATGACGAAGTTGGTGATTTTCTGGAGCAAGGGCTGCAGGATCATGTTAACATTCAAAATCCTAATCAAATTCAGGACATAGAAGCTGAGGGGGCTTTGAAAAGGAATATAATTATTGGGCAGCTTGTTTAAATATCAAAACTGTATGAATAAAAATGAGAAAAGTTTTGTGTATCATATATCTTTATTTTGTCATTCCATGACAATTATTAATAATAAAAATAAAATATAATCTCATTAAAAATTATAACAACAGACAGAACAACAAATCATTAGTTTCACTAAAACAAGAGGACCAAAATGGTCCTATATCTCTCACCTGAGAAAGATTGCACATCCTGATTCATATGCACAAGGGTTTTCAAAGATCAAATCCCGTGATCTAGCTTTTTACCCCAGATAACCAATATATTATCCTTACCTAGATTTCATCAAGACAAACAATCTGACCAAATGAAATTCAGATCAAAGATACAGTCTCTATCGCATACACTATGTTTTTCTAAGATCTGACCCCGTGACTCAGTTTTTGAACCCTAGATGACAATTTCAAACTAGATTCCATCAAGACTTAACTAGCATTCTGACCAAATATGAAAATGTAATGAAAAATACAGCCTCTTATTATATACACAAAGTTTTTCTAAGATTTGACCCCATGACCTATATTTTGACCCAGATGACCCAAATACAATCACAGCCTAGATTTCAACAAGACGAACATTCTTACCAAATTTCATAAAGATCCAATAAAAAATACAGACGGACGCAGAGGATCTCCTAACATACATTCATGTTAAGTTTTGTTAAAATTGGCCTAGATATAATTATTACAGAAGATGTTCGGAGAAATACAACCAACATAATAGACAAAAGCAGTCACAAATTTTACCATAAGCACAAGTGTTCAGGTAAAGTAAATTATGTGGAGAGAAACATAATCATTTGATCCAATTTCAACAGTGAAGAGCTAAGAAGTATATCCTTCCTACTCTTAACATGAAGGCCATGATGGCCCTTTATCGCTCACCTGAGTATAAAAATCTTTAAAATGATTTCAAACTTGACCTAGAAATGATCAAATCAATCTGTAAGACAATTTTCCAGGATATTCAAAACAGTAAATGCAGTCTTTAAAGCGTAAAGGTTTTTCTATATTAGGGCAGTGTTCGTAGTTTTTGACCCAAGATGACCCATATTCAAACTTGTCCTAGAAATCATCAAATCAACCTTTCAGACAGATTTCATGGATATTCTGACTGTAAATTCAGCCTCTAGAGTGTTAATAAGGTTTCTCCATATGTGGGCATTGTGACCTAGTTTCTGACCCCAGATGACCCATATTCCAAATTGTGACCAAGTTTCAAAACAGTTGAGACAAAAATGTGACCGCTAAAGTATTAAAAACTAAGAGTGAACGGACGCCAGAAGACGGACATTGATTGATCCTAATAGCTCACCATGTGCCTACGGCTCAGGTGAGCTGAAAAGTAGAACATACAAAAACAAGTGGGTCATGATCATGTACATGTTCCATATCTATAGAAGATACTTAATATATTAAAAATAAAAATAACTCAATGCCATTTTGGTTGTGTACATTATTCCTTGGTGTACACATACTGACTTACTAAACTTGTCCAACACAGATCTTAATCATGTACATTTTACATTATTCTTTGAAGTACATGACTTCTGATCTAACATTTTTGTTCAACACAGATCTGAACCCGACCTTGTATTATGCTATTTGCACCAAGCCTCCATAAGTTTTCCTCCTATCGACATTAAAACAGTGGCTTGTCAAAAACAAAAATGGCTTTTCAAAACAATTCACTGCTTGTGATGAAGAAAATGCATCAATGTGATTTAACAACATTATATAGCCAAACTAAACATACTGAAAATATTAAAGGTAACATGTCGAGCTTTTACAAAGTTTCATAGGCCACATACAAAATTTGAGTCTGAAAAATAAATTCTCTACTCTTGTGGCAAGTAACTGTCTTTTTGCAACCTATAAGAACAAAAAAGAAACAATGTAACTTTCATTGCCTGGGAAAAAAACACCCGTCCTTCTCACAGCTTTCAGCAAGCTAATGGGCTAGCAGTAGCAACAAACCTAATTCTGTAAATAAGCATTTCTTGGTTTACTGAGGCAGACTGGCTTAACTGCATCTAGAACCTGATGTCCAAAACATACATTGGGAGCAAATTTCTCAATTACTTCACTGAGCTGGTTATCGTACCCACAAACTAATGGCAGTGATATTGACTTCAGTGAGGGTATGTTTTCTATAACATACTCTAGACAAGCTGGTGTTATGCTCTGAATACTAGATTCAGCTATCAAGAATGTAATATTCATTAACTGTAGTTCATCACACAAATGCATCATGTCAGTATAGGTAAACATATTGCCTACCAGTTGCAGTGTTTTCAAAGAAGAAAGTTCCTCAATGTTTTCTAGAAATTCAGACCCAGTCAAACTACAACATTCAAAAATGACTTTAAGCTCTTGCAACTTCTTAAGCTCAGTAAAAGAATGTGAAGGGAAACCACCTTCCTTAATAGTAACACAGATAATATTATGAAAAACAACTTCTTCAAGTGATTTACAAACAAATCTTAGAGTTTTCCACCAATCCTTTTGTGGTATGGTGCTAAATATTTTCTCAATAATTGTAACTGGCAAGTCGAAAAATCCATGATTCTCTGAAAATAAAAGAACAAATCATTCATATTTAGCTGAACTATTCGAAGGATGGAAAAACATTTCTCCATTGGTTTTATGTGTAATGGACTTTACAGCATGGATACTGTGATCAGTTCAATTGCAAAATTTTGAATTTTGGATGGAATGACAGATGGATGTTTTTTTTTTGTAAAAATAATGGTAAAATCAACTCCTAAATGTTTTGTTAAATTCTCACTATGTACCAACTAGTATTAACTTGGCAACAATACAGCATTTATTTTCATATCTTAGTCTTTTTTGGGGGTTATGGCTTCTATCAGTTTATACATTAAGGAAATTTTTTGTTCGTGCATCTTTTCACGTCTTTCCATTTCTTTCTTCTGTTGTTCATCCTGGCTTGCCATGTATGTTTTCAGAACAGAAACTAGTTCACCTGATGCTGAATTCCTTTTACGTTTAGGCTGTGATTCCACTGTTTCAATTTCATCTGACTCTTCTTCCATTGCTCTCTTATCTGTACTGGATGAACCACTGGTGGCAATGGCAAGTGGTTTCACAGTTGGATCACGTTGGAAATATTCATCCAGTTCTTGCTCGTACTCGTACATTTTTCTGCCCGACCCACTTTGGTTTTGTCCATCCTTAACTGCTTTGTAGGCTCGGACAAGCGTTTTCCATCTTCCAGTGACCTGGTCTTCTGTGAACAGGTAGTTATTCTGATGAAGTTTTTGACAGATCATGTTCATGACAGTTTTCTTTTTCATAGCACCAGCATTTAATTTTTCTTTGTATTGGACCATTTCTGCGATGAGTAATTTTGTTGATGCTTTAGACCATCTCGCTTGTGTGCTTTCAACTGAAATTAGAATTCAGACAAATTTGTCAATGTATGATAGGAGAATATAGAATGCAACATTTTTAAAATGAAGCAATGTATTTGTTTATCCTATGAATCTGCTTACAGTAAAATACCATTTTTTTTCTTTAACAGGTGACAACATTAAAGGCGCTGTTTTACTGATTTGGTTATGAGTTTACATCTAGAATTTTAAGTGGGATGTTGACATTAACTGGAAAATTTTAAAATTAGTTCACCAGCCATGCTCAGGAGATGCTCACAGTTGATCAAAGGCTCCAAGAGCGCTAATGTTTGCTGTTTTATCTATCTAAAATGAAACTTATCCTTAGATAACCTGCTTCAGCTACAAGACTAATGAAACACAGTTGACATTAAACTATGTTTACTCTTTCTTTTCTTAATTTAGATCTTTGAACCATTACAGAATAATTGGTGGGCATCAATTCTTTGGGCTGGCAGCAGCACAACAAAATCAACAAGTTCTTATTAATATTAGATTTAATTAACATGTAATACAAATATTATACAATATACCTGAAGCTTGGGTAGCTGGTTGTTCACTGTTCACCTCTACTTCCCCACTGTTTTCAGGTGCTTCATCAGTTTCCCCTGCAAAAATAAAACAAACTGAATTACACTGCAGTAAAAGCACTGGTTACCTTACACATTACATGGGTATCTAATCACAATTTGCTAACTCCTTGCTAGAAGCCAGAAACAACGTCCCTACATGACACAGATGTGGTTGAACATGGTATGTACAGGTACGTATTGGAAAATCGATAGGCTTGTGTGGCTCGACTGCTCAGTGGTTAGTCCCAGTCTGGCAACGAATTTTGCACAGGTCCTGTTATAGTTTGAGGGCTCGTCCAGCCCGAAAGGACAATATGAATATCATAAGACATCAGTTCAAAGATGGAAAAAACAGGAAATAGAACTTTAAACCTAAATACATGTACCCAAGCCAGTAACTGGTTTAATTTGTAATACAAGTTTTTTTGTGTTTTATTTCAGGACTTTTTCTCGACCTATAAATCTTTTTCGTGCTGCTACGCCATAGACTGACTGGCTCCACAACTTGACAGTTAGTACGCGTGTAAAGAATGACAATTTCAAAACAATATTTAATTTTATACTCAGAGACATGGACCCTAGAACGGCCTAGATAAACATTCGTAGGCAAAACTAACCTGTTGGTCTGAACTTTTTTGGCACGAATTCACTTTCCTGAAATTCCAACAAATACCTTCATTTTTGAGCAAATACCGTAGCTGTACATGATTTTTTTATTATAAACGTAAACTTCAGATTCTGAGCACAAGGTACGATTACATCGATGGGTCTGCATGGCAGACAATGTGGCAAAGAAAAGGCCGCACGTTCCACATTTGAAGAGTAAAGTCGCCATGTTTCTGACGTCACTGTGCTCGTTGCACCAGCTATTCCCCGGGTACAGTCAGGACATGTTCCGGACACTGTTCTGTGCCGTTCCATTCTGTACCGGACAGTTCGTTACATTCCGAACAGCGACTGGAACGCACCCTATCTCACATTTAACTACACAACAATACCTGAAAGCGTTATTTATTTCAAGGTGGGTGGGGTGTACATTTCCGAAACTAGTCGGCAAAATATAAGATACAGAGACATTTTTACCTGTACACCTCGATTCAGTATTACAGAAAAGATAACACTTGAATGAAATCCACTGAAAACAGACTTGAATTTGCTAATCTCTGAGTGAAACAAACCTAAATATCTGTAACGTTTTCCTAAATATTTTATCCGGTCACAATTATTACGAAGAATTTAAACTACCTAAAAGATGAAATCAGAGGAAAGGAAATGTCACTTCGTCCACTTAATACTTCAAGGGAGCGATCCCATTTAAGATTTAAAGACGTGTAATTGAAAACAACAAATTAAACAGTGCTTCAAACGGAATCAAATTATTGAAAAAATCAATATGGCAGCTTCTTTGTTTCGGTTAGAGAATTAGGCGGGTCACGTGGTATCTCGGTAAATTGCGCGTACGCTGATTCGATAACTTTTTGAACTCTTGGAACCTTATTAACCAATCAAATGTTCCAATTTTTGGAAAACGGTTTAAAATGTTGGGTAGAAGATTACCCTGCCGCCTGCGCAAGGATGACACGCAAATTCGTGAAGCGTTCCATATTTTTTTCCGTTGCGTATTCACTGCTAAATAAAACCTGTTCATTAGTTTAAACCTAGTCTATTTATCAATATATCATAATTACAAGTTTACAAATCTCTATAATAGTAACACATTGATAAACAGAACTCGAACGGAAGAATTAAGATCTTATTGAGTTCCTCTCCTAACAATTCAGACAGAATGTGTTCATTTTAGATATGGATACGCATTGCATTGTTCTATGTGTTTAGCATTGGTTACATTTTGTATAAAAGATAACTAAACAATACTATGCAATTCCAGTAAGCTGATCTTAAGAGCTAGGATAGAAGAAGATATGAGAGAGAGAGAGAGAAAGAGAGAGAATACGTGTAGATATGTACCTGTTCTTTGTCTGCCAGACATAATAAACGTTCTTTTAACACTTACGAATGTCAAACATTTTTTCGCTAATTGCATTTTACCTGAACAATTCGTTCATTCAAAAGATTACCATCTTTCTATCACCAAAAAGAAATTAAAGCAGCATGACGTCCTGAGCTTTTCATCCATCGATCACTTCAAATCCTATATATACCTAAACACTGCATTCGAGGTGATTGTAATCTGACCGTTGAAATGAAAATAAATGAAAAAGTATACGGAAGGGACTCTCTAGATTATCGCACCGCACAGTCAGATACTATTAAGCCTGATTATCTCTATTCTAAAATGCTATTAGGCTGACTCCTTGATAGCCTGTTCGACTTAGTGTTCTCACCAACTATGTTTTTACTTGTTTAATTGCTATATCCCTAATGAAAGGGACAACAGAAATAGATACGTATACTCAGCAGATGTTCCTCTGCACGGAAGTCTTTAGTAAATATTTTGTTTTTCATAAAATTTTATTCAGTATAGATATATACATATAAAAATCCCACAGTGTAGCAGGATATCACAACATAAGCAATAACATAATATTGAAGCTATAATTATTTTGAAGTTTAAGATAACATATTTATAAAATCACACTTCAAAATGTTAACAACATTGAAACATTTAAATCATTAACATTGTTTATACTGCATATGAATTTAAACAGACAAATTTTAAAGTGACATTTTTGTTTCACATGGTGTCTTCAAAAAGACATAAATATGTCAAATCAAGCACAATTCCTAAGTTTAAAAAAGTACAAATTAGACACTAACAACAATGAAATAATAGGTCGGAATCAAAGTATTTATCAGTTTGAATAACTTTTAAGCATTCAGTTATATATTCTGATAGATTATATTGAAACATAAACACTATTCAACAAATTCTTTTCTGATTTCAACAACAACCTGAAACGAGAAAGAAAACTATAAAATCTGGTTATAGAAAATCTTAAAGTAATGATCAATATGTGATAAAGAACCCAATTAGGATAACATGTAAAATAAGAAGTGATGACAGATGTGTGAAATGAAGAGATGATCCCATTCTTGGTTACAAATACCGATGAAACATGAGTGTAATGAGATGATATTACACTTTACGTGCTAAGTTAATACTGAAAGGTATGTTACATACATCATAGTCATTTAATAAAACTTTGATAGTAATCAGAAAATAATCTTTGACCAAACGTAACACAGTCTGAATGCAGAGTGCATATGTCATACTGACTCCAGTAATCTATAAAAAGTACTGCATGCAAACGTTGAAAATCTGAACAAATTCTAAATCTTAACGATAACAAAAACTTATCAATGACGGCTTTTATCGTTGCACATTTTTTATAAAATAATCTTTGATTTCTGAAGAACCAAATAACATATCTTGATATTGATAATATAACTAGGCATGTATAAGTTTGATATTTGTCTAAACATCTTATATCAAAGAAACGAAAACTCTTTTCAGAAAAAGTAAGTTTATTTTCACTAACTAATTTCAACAGACTTAAGGTTACCACATTGAGTGGGCGGAAAAAGGCGCACTCTATGAAAAGATGAGAGACTGTTTCAATTCTATTACAGAAGAAACAAGACTTAATTTTTGACATGTTTTTCAAATAAGACACATAATTAACAGGGACGGCATCATGAGCTAACTTAAAGCAAATATTTCTATGTGATGGGTCAATGGCACTTGAGAAGATATTCTTAAAAACATTCTTGAAATTCACAGTAGGAAACAATGAAAAACACTTAGGTTTATAATCATTATCTATCAGTAGTCTATAAAACGTATTCGTGGACGTTTTGGTTTTTAAATTAATATCTGGAAAGATTTTAACAATCTCTTGAAAAGCAACTAAACAATGCTGATAAAACACTGGAATATATTCACTTTTGGGATAATTATTCAGGGCTAGACAAGGATTATATTTTCTTAAATTGAGTCCAACCCAGTATTTTGCAAAATAAACCCAAGTTGCATTATGGTTGTATATAACTTTATGAATATGACTTACTAAGAGAGCATACCATTTAAACTTTATATTTGGTATGTTGAGACCACCATCTAAGAAAGGTAAATACAGTGTTTTCCTAGAAACTGGTTCAAAGTGTGAATTCCATAAAAATTTAAAACACATTTTTTGAAACATATTTATATAATGATCAGGGATTATTCCAGCAGTAAAATAATACAGAATAGTTGAAAAAGCAAGAGAATTGGTAATGGTACTTTTTCCTTCAAAAGAAACATTTTTACTTGAATGAAAATTCAATACACGTGAAAATTTCAAAAATATTTTAGACCAAATGTCATCAGCACAAATGTCATAGCCAAAAAGGTAACCAAGTAATTTATTACTTTTTACCCAAGAAATACCAAAGGGATGATCAGACCGATTCTTCCATTTCCCTAAATACATTCCATTAGATTTTCTATAATTGACCTTAGATCCAGATACATTTTCATAAAGCTTCACATAATTAAAGAAAACTGTGATAGACTTGTCATCAGACAGCATAGTAGTATTATCATCAGCATACAGGGACATTTTACATTCAAAAGATCCACCAGGAACTACAATACCTTTGATATCTGGACTGTCTTGAATTTTCTTTGCAAAAGGTTCGAGGCATAAAACATAAAGTAAAGGTGAAAGCGAACAGCCTTGACGCACTGACCTATATAATTGAAATGGCTGAGAAATAAAGTTGTTAACGATAACTGATGACTTGATGTTTTTATAAAGAATTTTTATCCAGTTTATAAAAACTTGGTCAAAGCCAAAAGCATTAAGTGTGTTATAAAGAAAAGACCAGGAAACTCTATCAAAAGCCTTTTCTTGATCAAGATTAATGAAACACGCTGATATTTGTTTCTGTTCAACATAATCAATGATATTTCTGATAAGGTGAACATTATCAAAGATAGACCTACCTTTGATAGAACACGTTTGACTTATACCTATAAGTTTCGGCATTACTGAAGACAATCTATTCGTTAAAAGTTTAGACAATATTTTTCTATCAGTATTAAGGAGAGAAATAGGACGATAATTCTTCAAAAGTGTTGCGTTATTTTTATCCTTACACAAAAGAGTTATATATGAGAGTTTTTGAGAATCTGACATTTCACCCGAACTATAGCATTCCTCAAAAAGTTCAACAAAAATATCGCCAAACAAGTTAAAGAATTTGATGTAAAATGAGGAAGAGAGTCCATCACTACCTGGAGATTTATTAGCATCCATTTGTTTCAAAGTGTTTAAAATTTCATCTTTTGTTATGGCCCTAGATAACAAAAAATTATCATCCTCTGACACTTGAGGAAGATTATTTAAAAAAACATCATTTAAACTAGAGTCAACCGATTCTTCAGAATATAATTTTTTATAAAATTCCCTAAAACTCTGTAAAATACCATCAGTCGTATTGAACAATACACAATCCTCCTCTATACAACTAATGACCTTATCACGACTGTGTTTTTGTTCTAAATTACAAAAATAAGATGTTGGGTTTTCATTGCTATCAAGTATTTTCACTTTACTTCTAATCAAATAACCTCTGTGTATAACTTTTTCTATTTGATTTATTTGTATTTTGATACTGTCTTTTTGTGCCAAATTATCAGTCTTCTGGTACTGATTTCTAAGATTTTTAAGTTTTGAAAACATTTCTTTATTTCTACTTTTAGAAAAATCAATACAAAACTTTTTAATAAGAATTTTCATATTATCCCACCACTCTAAATTTATTTCATGAGTACGTGAAACAACTTTCCAGTAGTAATTAAACCCATCAACAAATTCATCATCATTGAGTAAACTATTATTAAACTTCCAATACGATTCACCAAAAGAGAGAGAATTACTTAATTTTAGTTTTAAAGAAACAAAATCATGATCAGAAATAGTACATGGAATGATATTACAGTCTTCAATCTTATTTTCAAAAACCTCAGGAATATAAATTCTATCTAACCTACAACCAATCAGTTTATTTAAACACTTTCTATACCATGTAACAGCCTTTACTTTAGGGTGGGTCTTCCGAAAACTATCAATGAGTTTAAAAGAATTTAAAATAGAACTAAGTTTTTTGGAGCCATAGGTACCTTTGTCTAAATTGCCACCAATTTTGTCAAGTTTCGTATCAAAAACAAAGTTAAAATCCCCTAAGAGGATTAAATGGTTTGCTGTAACTAAATGCAGTTTCAATTTATCAGAAAAGACATTGCGATCACTTCCGTCCGTTGGAGAGTAAATATTAAAAATTCTAAAATTTTCATTACAGAATTTCAAATCAACATATATAAAACGTCCATCAAAATCACTTTGATATTTAACAACAAGTATCGAAGGATTAATTAAGACAATAGCAACACCATTACGTCTTTTAAAACCATAACTCCAAAGTATTTTATTTTCAAAGCCTATATTATTTTCAAAAGTTTTAGCAGAAAAGTAAGTATCAATAAATGTTTCTTGAATGCACAATATATCAACATCATGATTTGAAATAAATTCTTTTATATAAAGTTGACGGTCTTTACATTTTAGACCGTTTATATTTATTGTGAATATATTTAACTCGGTCATAAATTAGAACTATCAATAACCATAACTCTAGTAATGGGAATACAAAAAACGGAAGTAAAGAAAACAACAACAACTATCGAAAGTTTTTCCGATAACAGGTAAAACAATTTTATATAAAAGAATCATGTTACGCACCAGTTTGTAAGCGATAAAATCTACGTGAGCGTTTCATGAGATTATTGGAAAAATACTACCGGTAAAATAAAATACACTGAATAGATAGCGATAACGTATGGATTTTTCATTACAAATATATACACAGGGTGGCAAAATCGAGCACTTTGCATAAAAGCAGATACAATAAAGAGACAGGTGTTTTGTGCAATTAAATAATTGTGCGCTGTTTCTATATTAACCAGTAAACAGACAGAATGCAATTTCAAAAACAAAATGCATAAATGAAAGTAAAGCATATAAAAACCAGACAATTTCAAAATTGTCTTATTTGTCATATAGCAAAAAATCGTAATCATAATTATCATTGTCCAAGCAAAAAAATCCAGGTCGTAAGGAAATATGGCAGAAGAACACTGAAGGTGTACTATTCCAATATATCAGGGGTGGGAACTGGCGTCATTTCAGCCAGTACGTCAAAAGCATTCTGAGTCGGTAGCGGCTCAGGTATAGACTGCGTAAGTCTTTTTTTAGAGGTTTTCTTGGCACGTTTTTTCCCTAAAGGAGGAAAGTTCACATTAAAAGAATCAATAGGAGGACTAAGTTGCTCCTCCTCGTTAGAACGCTTCTCACCTCTACTTTCGTCTTCCATTGAAGCATCCTCATGATCAGTCTCATTATTTCCCTCACCAACATCAGAGCCATCCAAAACTGGTGAGAAGTCAGCTTCAATTTGAATAGACTCCTCGTCAGGACTGTGTACTTCTGATACATCCTGCCTCACTGCAGCTCTTGCAGCCCCTGAATATGAATGCTTAGCAGAAGAGTAAGGGCAATTTCTCCTAATGTGTCCAACAGAAGAACATTTTAGACACAAGGGTGGACGGCCTTGAATTGTAAAGAGAGCCGCCATCCCATCATCAAACTTAATGAGGTGCGGAATACTTTTCCTCTGAATTTCCGACACTTCAAGGACAGCTTCCCGTGCACCATTATGGTAAGACTTTTGGTTATTTTCATTGTACGAAGAGAACTTTCTGACACTAAGGACATTACCAAACTCATTCAATAATGTTTTCACAGCACCGTCTGTAATATAGAACGGCAGCCAGTGAACTTTAACGGTCACAGATTGCTTGGCTAAATCTACCATGTGAAAATTTTTATTTCTATAAGAAAGAGGCTGACCTTTAAGTTTCCCAATGACATCTTTCTCTGTAAACTCAACAGTAAAGCTATCATCCCCAGGGTGGCCACCAGCAACTCCGACAATATCTTCTGGGTCAATCTCATACTTGCGCAGAAGGTTGAAAACATCAATCAAACGAGCTCCTCTGCAGGTAAGCTTCACTGTCCGCTCCAAACTTCCAATATCATAGAACGTTGAATTAAGAGCACGTCTTGAAACAATAGGGTTAGCCATAACTCCACTATACGTATAAGGCGAAAGACTTACACGGTTGAAGAGAAACGTGAGTTAAATCCTGAGCGATCTCACGGCATTTATAATGCAACTGTCTGATGCCTCTAGTTAGACTAGCTGTGTTTCCGGTAACCTGATATCGCCGTGACTTTTGCCCACATGTCTTGTATATTCTTCTTGAAAATCGATATTTAAACTTTTTCAAACACGTATTTTCGAGCACATATCTAGGCACTGAAACGATTGCGTTGACAAAAACGTTCGTGTAACGTTTACACACTACCCTCATTTCAACATCGCCTAAGTTCATTAATTCATCTTTTGTTTTCTTCTTGTCAAAGTTCCATGCTTAAACCTGACTGAATACGTCATCTAGTGAAATGTCCCTCGCCTATGCGGCGCTTGTTTCGTACTTCTACTACTACTACACTAAAGTTTAGAGTTTAAGCGTGCTACTGCGCATAACGTAAGTGTGTCGTTTTGTGATGCACGATGGACAGCAAAGTTAATGTAATATTCTCCAAAAGCATTAAAATTACATTCGAACATACATATTTGTTAACTCCCTGCTGGCTTTTTATGAAAACATCACCCATCACTGTATATTACTATACCATGATTTAATGCACATGTTAATTCACATATTTGTGTTCTATTACAATTATGTAGCGCGCATGACTGTTAACAGATAGATGTGCTTATATATAAAGTGTTTTTCTAGTGTGCATAACTGTACTTGCTTCGGCAGTACATATACTAAAATTGGAACGATACAGAGAAGATTAGCGTGGCCCCTGCGCAAAGGATGCCACGCAATCTTCGACCCAGCAGTTCCAAAAGCAAACAAATTCCTTACAATGAAAACGGCTGGAAAATTATACTTCTGGGCGGTTTTGAACATATTAATAACAAACTTAAAGTAAAATAATCCTTAATTCCAAAAGCAAACAAACTCCTTACAATGAAAACCGCTGGAAAATTATACTTCTGAACGGTTTTGAACATGTTTATAACAAACCTTTTCTGAGTTTTTTAAAAAAAAATAATACAATGTAATCTATTAATTTTTTGTATCTTTTCAGTATCCATAAAATGGATATTGAAGCTTTTCGTCAGAACTGAAATATACATAGAAAATTATTTTTATATCTCCAAGAGCAATATATTTAGCCAATGCTGGGAGTCGAACCCAGTTCTCTCTATGAAAATAGAGCGTCATACCGTTAGACCACAGAGGCGATAATTATGCAGCAACTTGGAGAGTTTCTCAAGATTCAACAAAGGAAGTATGATTACTTACGAAGTGCTACAATATACCATTACATACTTCTTCCCATCAGCTTTTTCAGGACTTTGGACCTTCTGATTTTAATAAATATTCTTTTAACTATTTATTAAAATCAGGTAGCTTTAGAAGAAGTGTAGGCAGTACTCTCATAGTTCCATAGTTCTAAGGTCCTTACTTGTTGATTTTGTCAACTCCCATTATCTTTGAAAACGTCTCATTTTTACAAATCTTTCTATATTAATCGAATCATCAGCAAAATATATTCCACATGTATATTTTTACTTGGTTAGCTGTATAATACTGTCACTTAAATTTTTTAAAGCACACTTCTACTGTATAAGTTTTTCATTAGTTCAAATCCTGAGCACCCTGATCTTTTTTTCTGTCCTGCCTACACTTCTCCCTCGAGGACCTCCATTCCTGGTATGACTCGGTGTCTGTGGACGCACAGTACCAGTGACCATAGTACTGCTTATGTCCTGTATCAGAGGTCCTCGACTTGCCACACTTCCCACAGGTGTATGTGAAGGAAGATCTGTATTGTTTCACAAGTTCTCCAGCTGCTTTCTTCTTTTCACGTTGCCTCCAGTACCATTTTGTTGATTTTGCAACTTCTGCTGTAGCAATGGTAGTTTCATCTACAGGTTTTGGTAATATTATACGTTCTTGCTGTTGCTGTGATAGTTTTGGCACTGGAGTCATCCTAATAAATTCTGAATCCGGGTTAGCTGGAGATTCTGACGGAAAAGAGATCTTCTTTCGAATATTCTTTCCCATTCCAACAGTGTTTGGTGGCAATACAAACACATGTTGTTCATGTGGAGGCACTGGAGTAGTCTCATGCAGTGAAACTTGAGCCTGTGACAACAAAAGTATTTGAAGTAAATCAAAATGATAACTTTTTCCATATAATTGTACAAGATACACAGTATATAGAAATACTCCTTATAATTCAATATTTTAAAAAGGTCACTTTGTATTTAAAAATCTGTTTAAAGAAAACATGCCATTTTGATAAACAAATCCTTGAAAATTTATAACTGATGATTTCAGGAATTTACACGCTTGCTGAATCACTGTATTACCTGAGGTGGAGGGAGGGGCTGGTCAGCAGTCATTAGGGGCTGGGCAAGACGGATATTCTGTTCAAGCATCTGACGCTCTTGATCTCTTGTACGTTTATTGTACCACTGAAGTAGTGTGGCATTGTTGATACCAAACAAGGCGAGATTTGAAAGTTTCAATACTCGAGGATTGCTTGATACCAACTCCCTAATCTGGCGATAGGATCTAGAAATCTGGCTCCACCTGTCTACACGTTTTGATCCCTTTTTGACAGGGGAAGGGTAGGCAGAACAAAGCTTAACAATCAAGAGTTCCATGTATCTGTTAGAGTCAGGACGCTGTGCAATCCCACCCTCAGCACCATGGAAACATCTGAAAAAAATTGAAGAATAATAAAAAGAATATTGGAACACCATTTTTTAAACACAATAAACTGTCTTTTATGTTAAACGGCAAATATATATAAATACATATAAATTATATTACCTTCGAACAGTGTCAGATCCTGGAACAGCATATGATTTAGAGCGCATCTTGTTGGTGGTCACTGAACCTGTTTTGAGACTGGGCTTGTGGCGAGGGCTGAGCTTTGTTGGCAACTTGTCATAGTCCGAGAGATTTGTCCAAAGCCTGATGATTTTGTCAGCTTGGTCATTGCTGAGTGGTTCGGTCTGATCTCTCAAGGAAAACAAGAAGTCTGCTAACATATCAACCTTTTCAAACCCTCCAACATTGTCTGGTCCAACAGCCTCCTTCTTCAAAGTAAAAAATAAAGATAACTTAGACTGCAAGAGTAGAACTATGAAAAATTTAAAATGTCATGCATGAATATAAAAGTATTTTTACACTTACACTAGGTTCACCCTGCTCCTGGGATAGCTCTTGTTCTTTGGAGGGTATGTTCCTTTCTAATGAGGAGTGAGCTTCAGATGTAGAAGCTGACGTTGACTGGCTTGTATTTGTCAGACAACTATTCTGTTCAAGAAGAAGTGGGGACAGGGTTTTATCATCATCAAAAAAGGCTTCCTCATACCCCTCATCTTCCTCGTCAATGTTAGTTCTGTCTGAATGAGCACCTGCTGTATCATGTTCAAGCAATATGTCTTCTTCTTGCTCAAAATCTTGGAGAACTTGATTGGTCTGAGCAAAAAGGTACTCTATTCCTATTTTTTCTCCTGAAAAGTATACAAAATAATAATAAACTGAGCCTTTAGCAAAGACAAGAAACCTAGAATGAGTTTTTTTTCATCTCCCCAAAACATAAGAATATGATTTTGATAAAAAAAATACCTACCAGTGTATTTCCTTGGTACTCTGAAGTCATGTACTAGCTTCTTCTGAAAAATGTCCTGGCTTAAGTTATTAACTGCATGGCGTAAAAGGCCACTATAGCTTGATGACAGTCTCTGGTCTTCAGACATATCTCTAGCTCTATCTTCATTCCATCTTCTGAGGCCTTCGAGAAGGTATGCCTGGAAGTGAGTATTAGAAGCCGAAGTACCTGTCAAACAAAATATACACATAAAACCTTTCGAACAAAAGGAAAGCATTATGAATATCAAATTGTCATAATTATTCTAATAGTATTACCTGGTATGAACTTAGCCAAATGGTTTTGAAAGGACTCTAAGGATGTTGAACCACGTGCACATCTGTATGTTGGCAGCTGCACAGTTCCTTTCTTTAGTGTTCCAGTGTGTGTGTACAATGAGATATTTTCAGGGTCTTGAATACACTTGACATGACTTTTTTGTGACTCCCAGATGCTAACCATCTTCTCATTGTCAAATAAAGGCACACCAAGTGTATCCAAGCCCTGCTCACCCATAAATGTCTCAATCAGTTCTTCTGAAAAAAGAAAGGCAAGTAGATTAGTGAATAAAAAGAAAATATTAATTATAATAAAAAAAATTGAATCATTTTATAAATAAAAAGAACTATATACATATATATATATATATGGTATAAACTATACCATTACCTATCAGACAAGTAGTTGCCTCAGTTCCACGGGTCTTGCGCCTGCAATGAAGTGCTAGCTCCTTCTTTGTGAGCCGCCGCAGCACATCATCATCAGAAGGATCAGAAACATGAATCTCTAAGAGCTCAGACCGCTTTGCATTCCGCAGCAACTGCACATCTTCACTGCTCCACTCAAAAATACATCTTGACAGCCTACTCATGAAGATTCCATACAGCTGGTGGGCATCTGTAGAACATGCAGCTGTAAAACGCCTCATGAAATGCCAAATGTCAAGACGTATCTGCAATTTTGGCCAAGCTTTAAAAAGCTTTCGAGTGAAAGAGTTACCACAGCAGTCCCGGTCAACATACAAGACTTCTGGTGGCATAACATCAGCTGCGGCATAGCGTGCAACAATGCCATCCACCATTGGACCCAATCCACCTGTACCTTCCTGGCTTGTTAGTACTGACATACGTATCTGACCAAACTCATTTCCTACATTAGTTGACCATTGGGCAGTTCCTTGACTATGACCAGCTAACTTCTTTACAACCTGAAAAAGTAATGTTCAATAAACAAATGACAATCAGTTCATTTTTGAATGACTATTTTACTGAAATCATATGAAGTTGTATGACTTTTTAATGCAACATTACCTTCTTTGTAGAATCCATTTTCAAGATGCGTCCATATGTTGACGTTATTGTTGCCTTTACCTCTTCCACACGGTTCATCACATCCACACAGTAAACTCGCTGAAGCCAACCATACTTAGGGGTGGGAATGGCAGGAGGGGGCTCAGTAAATACCTTTCCGACAACTAACTTTGCGTTTGCAAAGCCCTTACAGTCAGAAAGGTAATGGCAGGTTTGTGTTAACCACCGACTGCTATGCTGTTCCTCTAGCTTACGCTGCAGCTGCATCGCACTATTCCCAAGTCCCCTTGTGGACATAAGTGTAACCACTTTGACATCACAAGCATTCCTGAAAAATATTTATACTGGCAAAATATAGTTTACTCTAGTAATTTTAAGATGAACCATTTAAAAACAATAATAAAAAAATGAAAAAGAAGAATGTTTATTAAAAAAAACACAACTTTGTTGCTTACTGATAGGTTAAAATACAAGGAAAAAGGCGACGGTGTCCTTCATCTAACTGTTTGATTATGTCTTGACTCCACCCAACAATTTTCCTGTTGCATGTTTTACAAGAAAGGTACTCAGTCACCAGATAATAGTAGTCATCTACATCTAGGACCTGTCGTGCAACTGGGTAATTTCCAGCTGAAACAAGGTCATGTTTGTTGTTGAAGGGACATTGAAGACAGACTTTCATCAGCTTCCGAGGGTACCAAACCAACAACCGGTGAGCAAAGTACCTGTGAAAATGGAAAAAAAAGATATAAAATCTGAAATATTGTGAGTATGAACATAAAACACTGCTCAACAATACTGATATAGAAAGGACATTTACCTATCTGCAACTGGACACTGAGAAGGAATAAGAGGTGGCTGCGGAGGATATTCCCATAATTGACGAGGCCTGAATTCCACATCCCCAAATCTGTCATATCCACACAATGCCTTGGATACCCACTTTTGATCCACTTCTGGTAGAGACTGTTTCCATCCTTGTGGAAGGGGATACTCGTCTTAAATTTGCAAATTATAATTAGGTTGATTTTAGCTTGAATAACTTGAATAAAATACCAAATTGAAAATTAATTCATATTAAAGTAATATTTATTAAGATTGTATTACGAATTGATAATTACTGTTCATTTCATGCTTAAAGATGTAATGCATGTTCATAAGAGTCAGCTAGGATATATTCAAATAACGATAGCTATATCACTTAAATATTATAAGAAAAAGTAAGCAGTTTGTAATTCTATGTGACATGTTGCTATTACTGAAACTTATACAAGAAGCAAGAAACACTAAGCTATGAGAAGAGAGAGAAAAAGAGTGCAATAAGAGGTTAAATGTGCATAATTACATGTACAGATGAAAAAAAAACACTAAAGCCACAGAAAAAAGGAGGGCCATGATGACCGTAAAGCACTCACCTGAGTATAACTGCTAGGAAAGACAAGTGCAATGTAATGCTTGTATTTATCATCAAAATAAAAAGAAAGAACTTAACAAGGTGCAATATTTAAACAGTACTGGTATTTGGTAATCCTTTTAACAACATTTCTGAAGTCTCAGCCTTGCAGTTTATGAAAAGACCATTCTTAAAAAGATTTTCTAAATAAGTCAATGTTAAGCATGTTCATCTGGTGATGGAGCCAAAAGTGACCAAAAGGTCAAAGTTTGAACATCTCTGTAAAGGATTACTGAGAGATGCTTCATGTAAAAAGCAAGACAGACCCAGGGTGATCACAAAAGTTCATTCTCAGTACATTGTGCTAAGGTGAGTGAAAAAGCCACCACACTTCTCTTACCATTTTCAATTACCTTCGAATATCTGTATGAAAACAAAATCACATGCATTAACCAATAAAAAGGTCTTGTTGTGACATCTTAGAACAAATGAATTTTACTTAAGATGAAAAAAATAATAGTCAGATTAACTAGAATTTTTAATTAATTCTATGCAAAGTATTCAGTGTTAACTGGGTTGAAAATTTCTTTAGGCAAATTTGTTTATTTTTCTGTTTTCATGCGAAATTTTATCAACATATCATAACAAAGGCAAGAAATCCTGTAGCCAAATTATAATTTCTGTGGCCAAATTAATATAATTTTAGCAAATGGCTAAAATGGCTAATGGCAGTGAGCCCAGGTATAGTATCAGTTCATAATAAAAACAAAAGATCTGAAAATACCTGGATCCTTTAAGCTTTCAACTATTGAGGACACCTTGCGAAGCTCTTGTAGGGATGACTGAGATGTAACTGTTTTAGGCACCTCTTGCTTCCTGGTGGTGAATGTCTGACTTGCCTCTAAGGCTTCCACTTGACTTAAAAGCTCAGCATCATCAAGGTCCTCCTTTTCCAGTTCCTGTGTTGCTGTAATTTTTAGACATAAGTACTTTAAAAAAAACTAAGTGCTGAAAAAGCATAATCTATGTCTGAAATCACTGGAAAACGTTAAATTACCTGAGGATGGTGTCATGCTGAATTTGGTCTTCTTTGCAGGTGGTGATTGCTGCTGCAGTCTACGAACAACCTCGTTTGCTGGAAGTCTTGAAGAAAGAAGAGCAGAAGTTGTCTTCTGAGATGTTGCCTGGCGCTTTCTATCTATCTCTGCTTTCTTTTGTGCTAAGGCAGCCATTCCATCCGGATAACTTTCTACATACAACTGAAAGTTTAGCAGAACCAAGTTCAGAAAATAATAAAAAGACATAAAATACCATGGCTTCATTTGTACATAAAATAACATTATTTATGTAACAAAATTTAATGATAAAATATACCAGTATAATCAACAACAAGAAAATGAGTGTTCAGATAATGAATTCAACTCTTATTGGAACTGAATTTTAAACTTGCATAAAACTTTCTAATATGTAAACACAGTGTTTTGCATTATATGTTTCTCTTGTTATATACAAAAGATCAAAGAATATAACTTTTTCAAAATATGAAGATTCAGAAGTTACCTTATTATGAATTCATATTTAATTTAAATGTTTTAAGCTTCTTTAAGTAAAATTGCTTGATACTTTAAAAATGAATACAGTGATGTACATACTTTCAACTGGCGCTTGTTGTCGTTCAAGTTGCCAGCTCCAGTGTTTCCACCTTCAACCTCAGTTTGGCATAACAGGTTTACAACATAGCCCATTGCATTTTCAACAAGCCATCGGAATGGTTGCCCTTGGTACTGACCAATCTGAATTTCATAAAAGCCACGAAGTGTTGGCAAATCAGGCTCATTGATGCCATTCTCCTTAGCAGTCTTGATAGCCCTGTTATGCACTAACTCATGTGGTAGTGCCTTTGGCTTGCCAGTTTTCTTCTGGAGTTCTTTCACTTCATTACGCACACGGTCGGCTTCAGACGTTAGTGCAAAAATGTAGTAGTTTCCTTCTTTCCGTATATTTGGCAAGGAAGTCATGATATCTGCATATGAATGGTTTATACAGATAATAGTTATTCTATGTATGCTTAACACATGTAATTCTTTAAAGAAAAACTATATAATCAAATAATTTTTTTCTGGATATCAATTTACAGCAGGGCTTTAATTTACAGGGAATGGACACTCCTTATCTATCGAATGAATAACCAAAATATGATGTCGCGAGTTCACCTGTATATCCTGTAACGGAAAATCGATCGATAATGAGTTATCTATCGTTAGTTAGCGGTAAATTGGTATGCAACGCTCGCACCTAGTTTACAAATACATCCGTATTTTTGTCAATAATTATCTGATTTTCAAAATTTAAAATTTGTAAGAAAGAAGAAACATTGATCTTTTATGACAACTATTTTTTATTTCAACAACGGAAGTGTTTGTTCCAAGCCGACGAGTAAAAGACGACAACCTTATACTTTTTACGTCTTTTTTGTAATTATCTATCGTTAGTTAGCGGTAAATTGGCATGCAATACATGCACCTAGTTTACAAAAACATCCGTATTTTTGTCAATAATGGGCTGATTTTCAAAATTTTAAATTTGTAAGAAAGAAGAAACATTGACCTCTTATAATATCTATTTTTTATTTCAACTAAGGAAGTGGCTGTTCCAAGCCGACGAGTAAAAGACGACAACTCAATACCTTTTTCTTTTTGGTAAAAATCTTGTCTCGATTTGATGAAAAAAGTGCTCACGTGTCTACGAAAATCGTTATAACTTCGTCAATATATGGTATAATTTACTGAAAAAAATATGTCTGGAAATTGTAGACTCAGATTATTTCAAATTATTCAGATTATCTTTACTTGTTTCACAGGTTGAGACTTTGATTTACAAATTGTAACAAGTATAAATGTAGACTTTTGCATGATAGTCATGTCACAACATCCTGACACCCAAAAATTAGGACAAAGCGATTAATTAATAGATTAATTAATAAAAGCTCTGCCCATTGAGCCAAAAGCACGATCACAATGCTACCCATTGTCCACAAATTTAATTAACCAGCACTTAATTTAAAAAAAAATGAAGAATGCAACAAACAACACCAAATTTCAGTGCAAGTAATTTTAAAGAACACTGATCAACCGTGTGTTTAAAATAGCACAATATTTAACCGCCCATTTTGAAGTTAATATTCAGAGGAGGTCGGAAACCTTAGATTCAAATGTCAATCTCATCCAAGTAAAGTACGATGCAATTCATGTTAAGTGTTTTAATCGAGTCTGTTTGCACTGATACCACCCGAAATTCGTTAAGGTGTTGATCACCGAATAACACTTTTTTCGACAAAATAACAATACGTTGCTTTATTTCATTAACTAACACAGATATAGCAATAAAATGCATAGTAATGCTCAATCCTATGTCCACTGATTAACTTCCATCTTATGTCAACTCATTTCATAACTCCATTTTTGTCTAATACCCCCCGAAAGTTGACAAGAAAACACGAATTTGTACATACTTCCGCCATTTTGGAAAACAACGATTACATTTTAGTATTGATTTCATTGTTACTCAAGCAAAAGCTGCTCGAAAAATAACAAACAAGATAGTGAAAATATTTATTTCACAACATTTAAATTACAATTCGTTCTGAAATTTCTTAATGTAAGTTCTTTTCAACATTTGAGTATATAGTCGTGAAAGCAGCAACATGTACCATTCGCCATTGAGGTGTTTTTATTGAGATCCGGCCGCGCATGCGCGCGACATCATATTATCGCAATTTTGGAGTGTCCATTCCCTGTAAATTAAAGCCCTGGTGGGGTGTACATCTCCGAAACTAGTCGGCAAAATATAAGATACAGAGACATTATTTACCTGTACACCTCGATTCAGTATTACAGAAAAGATAACACTTGAATGAAATCCACTGAAAACAGACTTGAATTTGCTAATCTCTGAGAGAAACAAACCTAAATATCTGTAACGTTTTCCTAAATATTTTATCCGGTCACAATTATTACGAAGAATTTAAACTACCAAAAAGATAAAATCACAGGAAAGGAAATGTCAATTCGTCCTCTTAATACTTTAAGGGAGCGATCCCATTTAAGATTTAAAGACGTGTAATTGAAAAAAACAAATTAAACAGTGCTTCAAACGGAATCAAATTATTAAAAAATTCAATATGGCAGCTTCTTTGTTTCGTTTAGAGAATTAGGCGGGTCACGTGGTATCTCGGTAAATTGCGCGTTCGCTGATTCGATAACTTTTGGAACTCTTGGAACCTTACTAACCAATCAAATGTTCAAACTTTTGGAAAACGGTTCCAAATGTTGGGTCGAAGATTACCCTGCCGCCTGCGCAAGGATGACACGCAAATTCGTGAAGCGTTCCATATTTTTTTCCGTTGCGTATTCACTGCTAAATAAAACCTGTTCATTAGTTTAAACCTTGTTTATTTATCAATATATCATAATTACAAGTTTTCAAATCTCTATAATAGTAACACATTGATAAACAGAACTCGAACGGAAGAATTAAGATCTTATTGAGTTCCTCTCCTAACAATTCAGACAGAATGTGTTCATTTTAGATATGGATACGCATTGCATTGTTCTATGTGTTTAGCATTGGTTGCATTTTGTATAAAAGATAACTAAACAATACTATGCAATTCCAGTAAGCTGATCTTAAGAGCTAGGATAGAAGAAGATATGAGAGAGAGAGAAAGAGAGAGAGAGAGAGAGAAAGAGAGAGAATACGTGTAGATATGAACCTGTTCTTTGTCTGCCAGACATAATAAACGTTCTTTTAACACTTACGAATGTCAAACATTATTTCGCTAATTGCATGTTACCTGAACAATTCGTTCATTCAAAAGATTACCATCTTTCTATCACCAAAAAAAAAATTAAAGCAGCATGACGTCCTGAGCTTTTTTATCCATCGATCACTTCGAATCCTATATATACCTAAACACTGCATTCGAGGTGATTATAATCTGACCGTTGAAATGAAAATAAATGAAAAAGTATATGGAAGGGATTCTCTAGATTATCGCACTGCACACTCAGATACTATTAAGCCTGATTATCTCTATTCTAAAATGCTATAAGGCTGACTCCTTGATAGCCTGTTCGACTTAATGTTCTCACCAACTATGTTTTTACTTGTTTAATTGCTATATCCCTAATGAAAGGGACAACAGAAATAGATACGTATACTCAGCAGATGTTCCTCTGCACGGAAGTCTTTAGTAAATTTTTTTTTGTTTTTCATAAAATTTTATTCAGTATAGATATATACATATAAAAATCCCACAGTGTAGCAGGATATCACAACATAAGCAATAACATAATATTGAAGCTATAATAATTTTGAAGTTTAAGATAAAATATTTATAAAAACACACTTCAAAATGTTAACAACATTGAAACATTTAAATCATTAACATTGTTTATACTGCATATGAATTTAAACTTTTGTTTCACATGGTGTCTTCAAAAAGACATCAATATGTCAAATCAAGCACAATTCTAAGTTTAATAAAGTACTAACAACAATGAAATAATAGGTCGGAATCAAAGTATTTATCAGTTTGAATAACTTTTAGTAATATATCAGTAATATATCTGATAGATTATATTGAAACATAAACACTATTCAACAAATTCTTTTCTGATTTCAACAACCTGAAACGAGAAAGAAAACTATAAAATCTGGTTATAGAAACTCTTAAAGTAATGATCAATATATGATAAAGAGCCCAATTAGGGTAACATGTAAAATAAGAAGAGATGACAGATGTGTGAAATGAAGAGATGATCCCATTCTGGGTTACAAATACCGATGAAACATGAGTGTAATGAGATGATATGTACACTTTACGTGCTAAGTATATACTGAAAGTTATGTTACATACATCATAGTCATTTAATAAAACTTTGATAATAATCAGAAAATAATCTTCGACCAAACGTAACACAATCCGAATTCAGAGTACATATGTCATACTGACTCCAATAATCTATAAAAAGTACTGCATGCAAACGTTGAAAATCTGAACAAATTCTAAATCTTAACAATAACAAAAACTTATCAATGACGGCTTTTATCGTTGCACATTTTTTATAAAATAATCTTTGATTTCTGAAGAACCAAATAACATATCTTGATATTGATAATATAACTAGGCATGTATAAGTTTGATATTTGTCTAAACATCTTATATCAAAGAAACGAAAACTCTTTTCAGAAAAAGTAAGTTTATTTTCACTAACTAATTTCAACAGACTTATGGTTACCATATTGAGTGGGCGAAAAAAGGCGCACTCTATGAAAAGATGAGAGACTGTTTCAATTCTATTACAGAAGAAACAAGACTTAATTTTTGACATGTTTTTCAAATAAGACACATAATTAACAGGGACGGCATCATGAGCTAACTTAAAGCAAATATTTCTATGTGATGGGTCAATGGCACTTGAGAAGATATTCTTGAAAACATTCTTGAAATTCACAGTAGGAAACAATGAAAAACACTTAGGTTTATAATCATTATCTATCAGTAGTCTATAAAACGTATTCGTAGGCATTTTGGTTTTTAAATTAATATCTGGAAAGATTTTAACAATCTCTTGAAAAGCAACTAAACAATGCTGATAAAACACTGGAATATATTCACTTTTGGGATAATTATTCAGGGCTAGACAAGGATTATATTTTCTTAAATTGAGTCCAACCCAGTATTTTGCAAAATAAACCCAAGTGGCATTATGATTATATATAACTTTATGAATATGACTAACTAAGAGAGCATACCATTTAAATTTTATATTGGGTATATTTAGTCCACCATCTAAGAAAGGTAAATACAGTGTTTTCCTAGAAACTGGTTCAAAGTGGGAATTCCATAAAAATTTAAAACACATCTTTTGAAACATGTTTATATAATGATTAGGGATTATTCCAGCAGTAATGTAATACAGAATAGTTGAAAAGGCAAGAGAATTGATAATGGTACTTTTTCCTTTAAAAGAAACATTTTTACTTGAATGAAGATTCAATACACGAGAAAATTTCAAAAATAATTTAGACCAAGTGTCATCTGCACAAATGTCATAACCAAAAATGTAACCAAGTAATTTATTACTTTTAACCCAAGAAATACCAAAGGGATGATCAGACCGATTCTTCCATTTCCCTAAATACATTCCATTAGATTTTCTATAATTAACCTTAGATCCAGATACATTTTCATAAAGCTTCACATAATTAAAGAAAACTTTGATAGACTTGTCATCAGACAGCATAGTAGTATTATCATCAGCATACAAGGACATTTTACATTCGAATGATCCACCAGGAACTAGAATACCTTTGATATCTGGACTGTCTTGAATTTTCTTAGCAAAGGGTTCGAGGCATAAAACATAAAGTAAAGGTGAAAGCGAACAGCCTTGACGCACTGACCTAGATAATTGGAAGGGCTGAGAAATAAAATTGTTAACGATAACTGATGACTTGATGTTTTTATAGAGAATTTTTATCCAGTTTATAAAAACTTGGTCAAAACCAAAAGCATTAAGTGTGTCAAAAAGGAAAGACCAGGAAACTCTATCAAAAGCCTTTTCTTGATCAAGATTAATGAAACATGCTGATATTTGTTTCTGTTCGACATAGTCAATGATATTTCTGATAAGGTGAACATTATCAAAAATAGACCTACCTTTGATAGAGCATGTTTGACTTATACCTATAAGTTTCGGCATTATTGAAGACAGTCTATTTGTTAAAAGTTTAGACAATATTTTTCTATCAGTATTAAGAAGAGAAATAGGACGATAATTTTTCAAAAGTGTTGCATTATTTTTATCCTTACACAAAAGAGTTATATATGAGAGTTTTTGTGAATCAGACATTTCACCAGAACTATAGCATTCTTCAAAGAGCTTAACAAAAATGTCGCCAAACAAGTTAAAGAATTTGATGTAAAATAAGGAAGAAAGTCCATCACTACCTGGAGATTTATTAGCATCCATTTGTTTTAAAGTGTTCAAAATTTCTTTTTTTGTTATAGCCCTAGATAGCAAAAAATTATCATCCTCTGACACTTGAGGAAGATTATTTAAAAATACATCATTTAAACTAGAGTCAACTATTTCTTCGGAATATAAATGTTTATAAAACTTCCTGAAACTCTGCAAAATACCATCAGTCGTATTGAACAATACACCATCCTCTTCTATACAACTAATGACCTTATCGCAACTGTGTTTTTGTTCTAAATTACAAAAATAGGATGTTGGGTTTTCGTTACTATCTAGTATTTTCACCTTACTTCTAATCAAGTAACCTCTGTATATTATTTTTTCAATTTGATTTATTTGTATTTTTATACTTTCTTTTTGTGCCAAATTATCCGTCTTCTGGTACTGATTTCTAAGATTTTTAAGTTTTGAAAATGTTTCTTTATTTCTACTTTTAGAATAATCAATACAAAACTTTTTGATAAGAATTTTCATATTGTCCCACCATTCTAAATTGATTTCGTGAGTACGTGAAACTACTTTCCAGTAGTAATTAAACCCATCAACAAATTCATCATCATTAAGTAAACTATTATTAAATTTCCAATACGATTCACCAAAAGAAAGAGAGTTATCTAATGCCAATTTTAAAAATACAAAATCATGATCAGAAATAGTACATGGAATGATGTTACAATCTATAATTTTATTTTCAAATACATCAGGAATATAAATTCTGTCTAACCTACAACCAATCAAATTATTTAAACACTTTCTATACCATGTAACAGCCTTTAGTTTAGGGTGGATCTTCCGGAAACTGTCAATAAGTTTGAAAGAAATTAAAATAGAACTAAGTTTTTTGGAGCCATTAGTACCTTTTTCTAAGTTGCCACCAATTTTGTCAAGTTTCGTGTCAAAAATAAAGTTAAAATCACCTAGGAGAATTAAATGATTTGCTGTAACTAAATGCGGTTTCAGGTCATCAAAAAAATCACTACGATCACTTTCGTCCGTTGGAGAATATAAATTAAAAATTCGAAAATTTTCATTATAGAATTTTAAATCAGCATATATAAAACGCCCATCAAAATCACTTTGATATTTTACAATATGTAACGAAGGATTAATTAAAACAATAGCAACACCATTACGCCTTTTAAAACCATAACTCCAAAGTACTTTATTTACAAAACCTATATTGTTCTCAAAAGCTTTGGCAGAAAAGTAAGTATCAATAAATGTTTCTTGTATGCACAATATATCAACATCATGATTTGTAATAAATTCTTTTATATATAGTTGTCGGTCTTTGCATTTTAGACCGTTTATATTTATTGTGAATATATTTAACTCGGTCATAAATTAGAACAATTAGTAACTATAACCCTAGTAATGTGAATGGAAAAAACCGGAAGTCAAAAAAAACAACAACAACTATCAAAAGTTTTTCCAATAATTGGTAAAACGTTGTATATAAAGCAATCATGTTATACATCAGTTTGTAAGCGATAAAATCTACGTGAGCGTTTTATGAAATTATTGGAAAAATACTACCGGTAAAGTTAAATGCACTGAATAGGCAGAGATAACATATTGATTTTTCGATACAAGTGTATACACAACGAGGCAACATCGAGCACTTTGCATAAAAGCTGATACGATAAAGGAACAGGTGTTTGTGCAATAAAATATTTTTGCACTGTATTCAGAAAACAGACAGAATGCAAATTCAAAAACAAATTACATAAATGAAAGGAATGCACATAAAAACCAGACAATTTCAAAATTGTCTTATTTGTCATAAAGCAAATAATCAAAATCGTAATAATCATTGTCCAAGAAGAAAATCGATGTCGTAAGGAAATATGGCAAACGGACTGAACGTGTATTATTCTAATACATCAGGAGTGGGGACTGGTGTCATTTCAGCCAGTACGTCAAAAGCATTCTGAGTCGGCAGCGGCTCAGGAACAGACTGGGTAAGTATTTTCTTAGAGGACTTCTTAGGACGTTTTTTCCCTAAAGGAGGAAAATTCTCATTAAAAGAATCAATGGGAGGGCTGAGGTGCTCCTCCTCATTGGAACGCTTCTCACCTCTACTTTCCTCATCCATTGAAGCATCCTCTTGATCACTCTCGTGGTTTCCTTCACCTACATCAGACCCATCCAAAACGGGTGAGAAGTCAGCTTCAATCTGAATAGACTCTTCATCAGGACTGTGCATTTCTGACTCAACCTGCCTCACTGCAGCTCTTGCAGCCCCTGAATATGAATGCTTAACAGAAGCATAAGGGCAATTTCTTCTAATATGTCCAACAGATGAACATTTCAGACACAAGGGTGGACGGCCTTGAATTGTAAGAAGAGCCGCCATCCCATCATCAAACTTGATAAGGTGCGGAATACTTTTCCTCTGTATCTCCGACACCTCAAGGACAGCTTCCCGTGCTCCATTATGGTATGACTTTTGATTATTTTCGTTGTACGAAGACAACTTTCTTACACTAAGGACATTACCGAACTCATTTAATAATGCCTTCACAGCACCATCTGTAATATAGAACGGTAGCCAGTGAACTTTAACAGTCACAGATTGCTTGGCTAAATCTACCATATGGAAATGTTTATTCCTATAAGAAAGAGGCTGACCTTTAAGCTTGTCAATGACATCCTTCACGGTAAACTCAACTGTAAAGCTGTTATCCCCAGGGTGACCACCAGCAACACCAACAATGTCATCCGGGTCGATATCATACTTCCGGAGAAGGTTGAAAACGTCAATCAAACGAGCACCTCTGCAGGTGAGCTTCACTGTCCTCTCCAAAGACCCAATGTCATAGTACAATGAATTAAGAGCACGTCTTGAAACAATAGGGGTTGCCATAACTCTGCTATACGTATAAGGCGAAAGACTTACACGGTTGAAGAGAAACCAGAGTTAAATCCTGAGCGATCTCAGGGCATTTATAATGCAACTGTCTGATGCCTCTAGTTAGACTAGCTGTGTTTCCGGTAACCTGATATCGCCGTGACTTTTGCCCACATGTCTTGTATATTCTTCTTGAAAATCGACATTTAAACTTTTTTCAAACACGTATTTTCGAGCACATATCTAGGCATTGAAACGATTGCGTTGACAAAAACGTTCGTGTAACGTTTACACACTACCCTCATTTCATCATCACCTAAGTTCATTCATCTTTTGTTTTCTTCTTGTCAAAGTTCCATGCTTAAACCTGACTGAATACGTCATCTAGTGAAATGTCCCTCGCCTATGCGGCGCTTGTTTCTTACTTCTACTACTACTACACTAAAGTTTAGAGTTTAAGCGTGCTACTGCGCATAACGTAAGTGTGTCGTTTCGTGATGCACGATGGACAGCAAAGTTAATGTAATATTCTCCAAAAGCATTAAAGTTACATTCGAACATACATATTTGTTAACTCCCTGCTGGCTTTTTATGAAAACATCACCCATCACTGTATATTACTATACCATGATTTAATGCACATGTTAATTCACATATTTGTGTTCTATTACAATTATGCAGCGCGCATGACTGTTAACAGATAGATGTGCTTATATATAAAGTGTGTTTATAGTGTGCATAACTGTACTTGCTTCGGCAGTACATATACTAAAATTGGAACGATACAGAGAAGATTAGCATGGCCCCTGCGCAAGGATGACACGCAAATTCGTGAAGCGTTCCATATTTTTTTCCGTTGCGTATTCACTGCTAAATAAAACCTGTTCATTAGTTTAAACCTTGTTTATTTATCAATATATCATAATTACAAGTTTTCAAATCTCTATAATAGTAACACATTGATAAACAGAACTCGAACGGAAGAATTAAGATCTTATTGAGTTCCTCTCCTAACAATTCAGACAGAATGTGTTCATTTTAGATATGGATACGCATTGCATTGTTCTATGTGTTTAGCATTGGTTGCATTTTGTATAAAAGATAACTAAACAATACTATGCAATTCCAGTAAGCTGATCTTAAGAGCTAGGATAGAAGAAGATATGAGAGAGAGAAAAGAGAGAGAGAGAGAGAGAGAGAGAGAGAAGAGAGAGAATACGTGTAGATATGAACCTGTTCTTTGTCTGCCAGACATAATAAACGTTCTTTTAACACTTACGAATGTCAAACATTATTTCGCTAATTGCATGTTACCTGAACAATTCGTTCATTCAAAAGATTACCATCTTTCTATCACCAAAAAAAAAATTAAAGCAGCATGACGTCCTGAGCTTTTTTATCCATCGATCACTTCGAATCCTATATATACCTAAACACTGCATTCGAGGTGATTATAATCTGACCGTTGAAATGAAAATAAATGAAAAAGTATACGGAAGGGATTCTCTAGATTATCGCACTGCACACTCAGATACTATTAAGCCTGATTATCTCTATTCTAAAATGCTATAAGGCTGACTCCTTGATAGCCTGTTCGACTTAATGTTCTCACCAACTATGTTTTTACTTGTTTAATTGCTATATCCCTAATGAAAGGGACAACAGAAATAGATACGTATACTCAGCAGATGTTCCTCTGCACGGAAGTCTTTAGTAAAAGGCGAAAGACTTACACGGTTGAAGAGAAACCAGAGTTAAATCCTGAGCGATCTCAGGGCATTTATAATGCAACTGTCTGATGCCTCTAGTTAGACTAGCTGTGTTTCCGGTAACCTGATATCGCCGTGACTTTTGCCCACATGTCTTGTATATTCTTCTTGAAAATCGACATTTAAACTTTTTTCAAACACGTATTTTCGAGCACATATCTAGGCATTGAAACGATTGCGTTGACAAAAACGTTCGTGTAACGTTTACACACTACCCTCATTTCAACATCACCTAAGTTCATTCATCTTTTGTTTTCTTCTTGTCAAAGTTCCATGCTTAAACCTGACTGAATACGTCATCTAGTGAAATGTCCCTCGCCTATGCGGCGCTTGTTTCTTACTTCTACTACTACTACACTAAAGTTTAGAGTTTAAGCGTGCTACTGCGCATAACGTAAGTGTGTCGTTTCGTGAATGCACGATGGACAGCAAAGTTAATGTAATATTCTCCAAAAGCATTAAAGTTACATTCGAACATACATATTTGTTAACTCCCTGCTGGCTTTTTATGAAAACATCACCCATCACTGTATATTACTATACCATGATTTAATGCACATGTTAATTCACATATTTGTGTTCTATTACAATTATGCAGCGCGCATGACTGTTAACAGATAGATGTGCTTATATATAAAGTGTGTTTATAGTGTGCATAACTGTACTTGCTTCGGCAGTACATATACTAAAATTGGAACGATACAGAGAAGATTAGCATGGCCCCTGCGCAAGGATGACACGCAAATTCGTGAAGCGTTCCATATTTTTTTCCGTTGCGTATTCACTGCTAAATAAAACCTGTTCATTAGTTTAAACCTTGTTTATTTATCAATATATCATAATTACAAGTTTTCAAATCTCTATAATAGTAACACATTGATAAACAGAACTCGAACGGAAGAATTAAGATCTTATTGAGTTCCTCTCCTAACAATTCAGACAGAATGTGTTCATTTTAGATATGGATACGCATTGCATTGTTCTATGTGTTTAGCATTGGTTGCATTTTGTATAAAAGATAACTAAACAATACTATGCAATTCCAGTAAGCTGATCTTAAGAGCTAGGATAGAAGAAGATATGAGAGAGAGAAAAGAGAGAGAGAGAGAGAGAGAGAGAGAGAAAGAGAGAGAATACGTGTAGATATGAACCTGTTCTTTGTCTGCCAGACATAATAAACGTTCTTTTAACACTTACGAATGTCAAACATTATTTCGCTAATTGCATGTTACCTGAACAATTCGTTCATTCAAAAGATTACCATCTTTCTATCACCAAAAAAAAAATTAAAGCAGCATGACGTCCTGAGCTTTTTTATCCATCGATCACTTCGAATCCTATATATACCTAAACACTGCATTCGAGGTGATTATAATCTGACCGTTGAAATGAAAATAAATGAAAAAGTATACGGAAGGGATTCTCTAGATTATCGCACTGCACACTCAGATACTATTAAGCCTGATTATCTCTATTCTAAAATGCTATAAGGCTGACTCCTTGATAGCCTGTTCGACTTAATGTTCTCACCAACTATGTTTTTACTTGTTTAATTGCTATATCCCTAATGAAAGGGACAACAGAAATAGATACGTATACTCAGCAGATGTTCCTCTGCACGGAAGTCTTTAGTAAAAGGCGAAAGACTTACACGGTTGAAGAGAAACCAGAGTTAAATCCTGAGCGATCTCAGGGCATTTATAATGCAACTGTCTGATGCCTCTAGTTAGACTAGCTGTGTTTCCGGTAACCTGATATCGCCGTGACTTTTGCCCACATGTCTTGTATATTCTTCTTGAAAATCGACATTTAAACTTTTTTCAAACACGTATTTTCGAGCACATATCTAGGCATTGAAACGATTGCGTTGACAAAAACGTTCGTGTAACGTTTACACACTACCCTCATTTCAACATCACCTAAGTTCATTCATCTTTTGTTTTCTTCTTGTCAAAGTTCCATGCTTAAACCTGACTGAATACGTCATCTAGTGAAATGTCCCTCGCCTATGCGGCGCTTGTTTCTTACTTCTACTACTACTACACTAAAGTTTAGAGTTTAAGCGTGCTACTGCGCATAACGTAAGTGTGTCGTTTCGTGAAGCACGATGGACAGCAAAGTTAATGTAATATTCTCCAAAAGCATTAAAGTTACATTCGAACATACATATTTGTTAACTCCCTGCTGGCTTTTTATGAAAACATCACCCATCACTGTATATTACTATACCATGATTTAATGCACATGTTAATTCACATATTTGTGTTCTATTACAATTATGCAGCGCGCATGACTGTTAACAGATAGATGTGCTTATATATAAAGTGTGTTTATAGTGTGCATAACTGTACTTGCTTCGGCAGTACATATACTAAAATTGGAACGATACAGAGAAGATTAGCATGGCCCCTGCGCAAGGATGACACGCAAATTCGTGAAGCGTTCCATATTTTTTTCCGTTGCGTATTCACTGCTAAATAAAACCTGTTCATTAGTTTAAACCTTGTTTATTTATCAATATATCATAATTACAAGTTTTCAAATCTCTATAATAGTAACACATTGATAAACAGAACTCGAACGGAAGAATTAAGATCTTATTGAGTTCCTCTCCTAACAATTCAGACAGAATGTGTTCATTTTAGATATGGATACGCATTGCATTGTTCTATGTGTTTAGCATTGGTTGCATTTTGTATAAAAGATAACTAAACAATACTATGCAATTCCAGTAAGCTGATCTTAAGAGCTAGGATAGAAGAAGATATGAGAGAGAGAAAAGAGAGAGAGAGAGAGAGAGAGAGAGAAAGAGAGAGAATACGTGTAGATATGAACCTGTTCTTTGTCTGCCAGACATAATAAACGTTCTTTTAACACTTACGAATGTCAAACATTATTTCGCTAATTGCATGTTACCTGAACAATTCGTTCATTCAAAAGATTACCATCTTTCTATCACCAAAAAAAAATTAAAGCAGCATGACGTCCTGAGCTATTTTATCCATCGATCACTTCGAATCCTATATATACCTAAACACTGCATTCGAGGTGATTATAATCTGACCGTTGAAATGAAAATAAATGAAAAAGTATACGGAAGGGATTCTCTAGATTATCGCACTGCACACTCAGATACTATTAAGCCTGATTATCTCTATTCTAAAATGCTATAAGGCTGACTCCTTGATAGCCTGTTCGACTTAATGTTCTCACCAACTATGTTTTTACTTGTTTAATTGCTATATCCCTAATGAAAGGGACAACAGAAATAGATACGTATACTCAGCAGATGTTCCTCTGCACGGAAGTCTTTAGTAAATTTTTTGTTTTTCATAAAATTTTATTCAGTATAGATATATACATATAAAAATCCCACAGTGTAGCAGGATATCACAACATAAGCAATAACATAATATTGAAGCTATAATAATTTTGAAGTTTAAGATAAAATATTTATAAAAACACACTTCAAAATGTTAACAACATTGAAACATTTAAATCATTAACATTGTTTATACTGCATATGAATTTAAACAGACACTTTTGTTTCACATGGTGTCTTCAAAAAGACATCAATATGTCAAATCAAGCACAATTCTAAGTTTAATAAAGTACTAACAACAATGAAATAATAGGTCGGAATCAAAGTATTTATCAGTTTGAATAACTTTTAGTAATATATCAGTAATATATCTGATAGATTATATTGAAACATAAACACTATTCAACAAATTCTTTTCTGATTTCAACAACCTGAAACGAGAAAGAAAACTATAAAATCTGGTTATAGAAACTCTTAAAGTAATGATCAATATATGATAAAGAGCCCAATTAGGGTAACATGTAAAATAAGAAGAGATGACAGATGTGTGAAATGAAGAGATGATCCCATTCTGGGTTACAAATACCGATGAAACATGAGTGTAATGAGATGATATGTACACTTTACGTGCTAAGTATATACTGAAAGTTATGTTACATACATCATAGTCATTTAATAAAACTTTGATAATAATCAGAAAATAATCTTCGACCAAACGTAACACAATCCGAATTCAGAGTACATATGTCATACTGACTCCAATAATCTATAAAAAGTACTGCATGCAAACGTTGAAAATCTGAACAAATTCTAAATCTTAACAATAACAAAAACTTATCAATGACGGCTTTTATCGTTGCACATTTTTTATAAAATAATCTTTGATTTCTGAAGAACCAAATAACATATCTTGATATTGATAATATAACTAGGCATGTATAAGTTTGATATTTGTCTAAACATCTTATATCAAAGAAACGAAAACTCTTTTCAGAAAAAGTAAGTTTATTTTCACTAACTAATTTCAACAGACTTATGGTTACCATATTGAGTGGGCGAAAAAAGGCGCACTCTATGAAAAGATGAGAGACTGTTTCAATTCTATTACAGAAGAAACAAGACTTAATTTTTGACATGTTTTTCAAATAAGACACATAATTAACAGGGACGGCATCATGAGCTAACTTAAAGCAAATATTTCTATGTGATGGGTCAATGGCACTTGAGAAGATATTCTTGAAAACATTCTTGAAATTCACAGTAGGAAACAATGAAAAACACTTAGGTTTATAATCATTATCTATCAGTAGTCTATAAAACGTATTCGTAGGCATTTTGGTTTTTAAATTAATATCTGGAAAGATTTTAACAATCTCTTGAAAAGCAACTAAACAATGCTGATAAAACACTGGAATATATTCACTTTTGGGATAATTATTCAGGGCTAGACAAGGATTATATTTTCTTAAATTGAGTCCAACCCAGTATTTTGCAAAATAAACCCAAGTGGCATTATGATTATATATAACTTTATGAATATGACTAACTAAGAGAGCATACCATTTAAATTTTATATTGGGTATATTTAGTCCACCATCTAAGAAAGGTAAATACAGTGTTTTCCTAGAAACTGGTTCAAAGTGGGAATTCCATAAAAATTTAAAACACATCTTTTGAAACATGTTTATATAATGATTAGGGATT
This sequence comes from Cyclina sinensis, assembly GCA_012932295.1. Classification (NCBI taxonomy): domain Eukaryota; kingdom Metazoa; phylum Mollusca; class Bivalvia; order Venerida; family Veneridae; genus Cyclina; species Cyclina sinensis. The sequence goes on along the minus strand of JAAONU010000012.1, from coordinate 3,748,272 downwards.
ATTCCAGCAGTAATGTAATACAGAATAGTTGAAAAGGCAAGAGAATTGATAATGGTACTTTTTCCTTTAAAAGAAACATTTTTACTTGAATGAAGATTCAATACACGAGAAAATTTCAAAAATAATTTAGACCAAGTGTCATCTGCACAAATGTCATAACCAAAAATGTAACCAAGTAATTTATTACTTTTAACCCAAGAAATACCAAAGGGATGATCAGACCGATTCTTCCATTTCCCTAAATACATTCCATAAGATTTTCTATAATTAACCTTAGATCCAGATACATTTTCATAAAGCTTCACATAATTAAAGAAAACTTTGATAGACTTGTCATCAGACAGCATAGTAGTATTATCATCAGCATACAAGGACATTTTACATTCGAATGATCCACCAGGAACTAGAATACCTTTGATATCTGGACTGTCTTGAATTTTCTTAGCAAAGGGTTCGAGGCATAAAACATAAAGTAAAGGTGAAAGCGAACAGCCTTGACGCACTGACCTAGATAATTGGAAGGGCTGAGAAATAAAATTGTTAACGATAACTGATGACTTGATGTTTTTATAGAGAATTTTTATCCAGTTTATAAAAACTTGGTCAAAACCAAAAGCATTAAGTGTGTCAAAAAGGAAAGACCAGGAAACTCTATCAAAAGCCTTTTCTTGATCAAGATTAATGAAACATGCTGATATTTGTTTCTGTTCGACATAGTCAATGATATTTCTGATAAGGTGAACATTATCAAAAATAGACCTACCTTTGATAGAGCATGTTTGACTTATACCTATAAGTTTCGGCATTATTGAAGACAGTCTATTTGTTAAAAGTTTAGACAATATTTTTCTATCAGTATTAAGAAGAGAAATAGGACGATAATTTTTCAAAAGTGTTGCATTATTTTTATCCTTACACAAAAGAGTTATATATGAGAGTTTTTGTGAATCAGACATTTCACCAGAACTATAGCATTCTTCAAAGAGCTTAACAAAAATGTCGCCAAACAAGTTAAAGAATTTGATGTAAAATAAGGAAGAGAGTCCATCACTACCTGGAGATTTATTAGCATCCATTTGTTTTAAAGTGTTCAAAATTTCTTTTTTTGTTATAGCCCTAGATAGCAAAAAATTATCATCCTCTGACACTTGAGGAAGATTATTTAAAAATACATCATTTAAACTAGAGTCAACTATTTCTTCGGAATATAAATGTTTATAAAACTTCCTGAAACTCTGCAAAATACCATCAGTCGTATTGAACAATACACCATCCTCTTCTATACAACTAATGACCTTATCGCAACTGTGTTTTTGTTCTAAATTACAAAAATAGGATGTTGGGTTTTCGTTACTATCTAGTATTTTCACCTTACTTCTAATCAAGTAACCTCTGTATATTATTTTTTCAATTTGATTTATTTGTATTTTTATACTTTCTTTTTGTGCCAAATTATCCGTCTTCTGGTACTGATTTCTAAGATTTTTAAGTTTTGAAAATGTTTCTTTATTTCTACTTTTAGAATAATCAATACAAAACTTTTTGATAAGAATTTTCATATTGTCCCACCATTCTAAATTGATTTCGTGAGTACGTGAAACTACTTTCCAGTAGTAATTAAACCCATCAACAAATTCATCATCATTAAGTAAACTATTATTAAATTTCCAATACGATTCACCAAAAGAAAGAGAGTTATCTAATGCCAATTTTAAAAATACAAAATCATGATCAGAAATAGTACATGGAATGATGTTACAATCTATAATTTTATTTTCAAATACATCAGGAATATAAATTCTGTCTAACCTACAACCAATCAAATTATTTAAACACTTTCTATACCATGTAACAGCCTTTAGTTTAGGGTGGATCTTCCGGAAACTGTCAATAAGTTTGAAAGAAATTAAAATAGAACTAAGTTTTTTGGAGCCATTAGTACCTTTTTCTAAGTTGCCACCAATTTTGTCAAGTTTCGTGTCAAAAATAAAGTTAAAATCACCTAGGAGAATTAAATGATTTGCTGTAACTAAATGCGGTTTCAGGTCATCAAAAAAATAACTACGATCACTTTCGTCCGTTGGAGAATATAAATTAAAAATTCGAAAATTTTCATTATAGAATTTTAAATCAGCATATATAAAACGCCCATCAAAATCACTTTGATATTTTACAATATGTAACGAAGGATTAATTAAAACAATAGCAACACCATTACGCCTTTTAAAACCATAACTCCAAAGTACTTTATTTACAAAACCTATATTGTTCTCAAAAGCTTTGGCAGAAAAGTAAGTATCAATAAATGTTTCTTGTATGCACAATATATCAACATCATGATTTGTAATAAATTCTTTTATATATAGTTGTCGGTCTTTGCATTTTAGACCGTTTATATTTATTGTGAATATATTTAACTCGGTCATAAATTAGAACAATTAGTAACTATAACCCTAGTAATGTGAATGGAAAAAACCGGAAGTCAAAAAAACAACAACAACTATCAAAAGTTTTTCCAATAATTGGTAAAACGTTGTATATAAAGCAATCATGTTATACATCAGTTTGTAAGCGATAAAATCTACGTGAGCGTTTTATGAAATTATTGGAAAAATACTACCGGTAAAGTTAAATGCACTGAATAGGCAGAGATAACATATTGATTTTTCGATACAAGTGTATACACAACGAGGCAACATCGAGCACTTTGCATAAAAGCTGATACGATAAAGGAACAGGTGTTTGTGCAATAAAATATTTTTGCACTGTATTCAGAAAACAGACAGAATGCAAATTCAAAAACAAATTACATAAATGAAAGGAATGCACATAAAAACCAGACAATTTCAAAATTGTCTTATTTGTCATAAAGCAAATAATCAAAATCGTAATAATCATTGTCCAAGAAGAAAATCGATGTCGTAAGGAAATATGGCAAACGGACTGAACGTGTATTATTCTAATACATCAGGAGTGGGAACTGGTGTCATTTCAGCCAGTACGTCAAAAGCATTCTGAGTCGGCAGCGGCTCAGGAACAGACTGGGTAAGTATTTTCTTAGAGGACTTCTTAGGACGTTTTTTCCCTAAAGGAGGAAAATTCTCATTAAAAGAATCAATGGGAGGGCTGAGGTGCTCCTCCTCATTGGAACGCTTCTCACCTCTACTTTCCTCATCCATTGAAGCATCCTCTTGATCACTCTCGTGGTTTCCTTCACCTACATCAGACCCATCCAAAACGGGTGAGAAGTCAGCTTCAATCTGAATAGACTCATCAGGACTGTGCATTTCTGACTCAACCTGCCTCACTGCAGCTCTTGCGGCCCCTGAATATGAATGCTTAACAGAAGCATAAGGGCAATTTCTTCTAATATGTCCAACAGATGAACATTTCAGACACAAGGGTGGACGGCCTTGAATTGTAAGAAGAGCCCCCATCCCATCATCAAACTTGATAAGGTGCGGAATACTTTTCCTCTGTATCTCCGACACCTCAAGGACAGCTTCCCGTGCACCATTATGGTATGACTTTTGATTATTTTCGTTGTACGAAGACAACTTTCTTACACTAAGGACATTACCGAACTCATTTAATAATGCCTTCACAGCACCATCTGTAATATAGAACGGTAGCCAGTGAACTTTAACAGTCACAGATTGCTTGGCTAAATCTACCATATGGAAATGTTTATTCCTATAAGAAAGAGGCTGACCTTTAAGCTTGTCGATGACATCCTTCACGGTAAACTCAACTGTAAAGCTGTCATCCCCAGGGTGACCACCAGCAACACCAACAATGTCATCCGGGTCGATATCATACTTCCGGAGAAGGTTGAAAACGTCAATCAAACGAGCACCTCTGCAGGTGAGCTTCACTGTCCTCTCCAAAGACCCAATGTCATAGTACAAGGAATTAAGAGCACGTCTTGAAACAATAGGGGTTGCCATAACTCTGCTATACGTATAAGGCGAAAGACTTACACGGTTGAAGAGAAACCAGAGTTAAATCCTGAGCGATCTCAGGGCATTTATAATGCAACTGTCTGATGCCTCTAGTTAGACTAGCTGTGTTTCCGGTAACCTGATATCGCCGTGACTTTTGCCCACATGTCTTGTATATTCTTCTTGAAAATCGACATTTAAACTTTTTTCAAACACGTATTTTCGAGCACATATCTAGGCATTGAAACGATTGCGTTGACAAAAACGTTCGTGTAACGTTTACACACTACCCTCATTTCAACATCACCTAAGTTCATTCATCTTTTGTTTTCTTCTTGTCAAAGTTCCATGCTTAAACCTGACTGAATACGTCATCTAGTGAAATGTCCCTCGCCTATGCGGCGCTTGTTTCTTACTTCTACTACTACTACACTAAAGTTTAGAGTTTAAGCGTGCTACTGCGCATAACGTAAGTGTGTCGTTTCGTGAAGCACGATGGACAGCAAAGTTAATGTAATATTCTCCAAAAGCATTAAAGTTACATTCGAACATACATATTTGTTAACTCCCTGCTGGCTTTTTATGAAAACATCACCCATCACTGTATATTACTATACCATGATTTAATGCACATGTTAATTCACATATTTGTGTTCTATTACAATTATGCAGCGCGCATGACTGTTAACAGATAGATGTGCTTATATATAAAGTGTGTTTATAGTGTGCATAACTGTACTTGCTTCGGCAGTACATATACTAAAATTGGAACGATACAGAGAAGATTAGCATGGCCCCTGCGCAAGGATGACACGCAAATTCGTGAAGCGTTCCATATTTTTTTCCGTTGCGTATTCACTGCTAAATAAAACCTGTTCATTAGTTTAAACCTTGTTTATTTATCAATATATCATAATTACAAGTTTTCAAATCTCTATAATAGTAACACATTGATAAACAGAACTCGAACGGAAGAATTAAGATCTTATTGAGTTCCTCTCCTAACAATTCAGACAGAATGTGTTCATTTTAGATATGGATACGCATTGCATTGTTCTATGTGTTTAGCATTGGTTGCATTTTGTATAAAAGATAACTAAACAATACTATGCAATTCCAGTAAGCTGATCTTAAGAGCTAAGATAGAAGAAGATATGAGAGAGAGAAAAGAGAGAGAGAGAGAGAGAGAGAGAGAGAAAGAGAGAGAATACGTGTAGATATGAACCTGTTCTTTGTCTGCCAGACATAATAAACGTTCTTTTAACACTTACGAATGTCAAACATTATTTCGCTAATTGCATGTTACCTGAACAATTCGTTCATTCAAAAGATTACCATCTTTCTATCACCAAAAAAAAAATTAAAGCAGCATGACGTCCTGAGCTTTTTTATCCATCGATCACTTCGAATCCTATATATACCTAAACACTGCATTCGAGGTGATTATAATCTGACCGTTGAAATGAAAATAAATGAAAAAGTATACGGAAGGGATTCTCTAGATTATCGCACTGCACACTCAGATACTATTAAGCCTGATTATCTCTATTCTAAAATGCTATAAGGCTGACTCCTTGATAGCCTGTTCGACTTAATGTTCTCACCAACTATGTTTTTACTTGTTTAATTGCTATATCCCTAATGAAAGGGACAACAGAAATAGATATGTATACTCAGCAGATGTCCCTCTGCACGGAAGTCTTTAGTAAAAGGCGAAAGACTTACACGGTTGAAGAGAAACCAGAGTTAAATCCTGAGCGATCTCAGGGCATTTATAATGCAACTGTCTGATGCCTCTAGTTAGACTAGCTGTGTTTCCGGTAACCTGATATCGCCGTGACTTTTGCCCACATGTCTTGTATATTCTTCTTGAAAATCGACATTTAAACTTTTTTCAAACACGTATTTTCGAGCACATATCTAGGCATTGAAACGATTGCGTTGACAAAAACGTTCGTGTAACGTTTACACACTACCCTCATTTCAACATCACCTAAGTTCATTCATCTTTTGTTTTCTTCTTGTCAAAGTTCCATGCTTAAACCTGACTGAATACGTCATCTAGTGAAATGTCCCTCGCCTATGCGGCGCTTGTTTCTTACTTCTACTACTACTACACTAAAGTTTAGAGTTTAAGCGTGCTACTGCGCATAACGTAAGTGTGTCGTTTCGTGAAGCACGATGGACAGCAAAGTTAATGTAATATTCTCCAAAAGCATTAAAGTTACATTCGAACATACATATTTGTTAACTCCCTGCTGGCTTTTTATGAAAACATCACCCATCACTGTATATTACTATACCATGATTTAATGCACATGTTAATTCACATATTTGTGTTCTATTACAATTATGCAGCGCGCATGACTGTTAACAGATAGATGTGCTTATATATAAAGTGTGTTTATAGTGTGCATAACTGTACTTGCTTCGGCAGTACATATACTAAAATTGGAACGATACAGAGAAGATTAGCATGGCCCCTGCGCAAGGATGACACGCAAATTCGTGAAGCGTTCCATATTTTTTTCCGTTGCGTATTCACTGCTAAATAAAACCTGTTCATTAGTTTAAACCTTGTTTATTTATCAATATATCATAATTACAAGTTTTCAAATCTCTATAATAGTAACACATTGATAAACAGAACTCGAACGGAAGAATTAAGATCTTATTGAGTTCCTCTCCTAACAATTCAGACAGAATGTGTTCATTTTAGATATGGATACGCATTGCATTGTTCTATGTGTTTAGCATTGGTTGCATTTTGTATAAAAGATAACTAAACAATACTATGCAATTCCAGTAAGCTGATCTTAAGAGCTAGGATAGAAGAAGATATGAGAGAGAGAGAGAGAAAGAGAGAGAATACGTGTAGATATGAACCTGTTCTTTGTCTGCCAGACATAATAAACGTTCTTTTAACACTTACGAATGTCAAACATTATTTCGCTAATTGCATGTTACCTGAACAATTCGTTCATTCAAAAGATTACCATCTTTCTATCACCAAAAAAAAATTAAAGCAGCATGACGTCCTGAGCTTTTTTATCCATCGATCACTTCGAATCCTATATATACCTAAACACTGCATTCGAGGTGATTATAATCTGACCGTTGAAATGAAAATAAATGAAAAAGTATACGGAAGGGATTCTCTAGATTATCGCACTGCACACTCAGATACTATTAAGCCTGATTATCTCTATTCTAAAATGCTATAAGGCTGACTCCTTGATAGCCTGTTCGACTTAATGTTCTCACCAACTATGTTTTTACTTGTTTAATTGCTATATCCCTAATGAAAGGGACAACAGAAATAGATACGTATACTCAGCAGATGTTCCTCTGCACGGAAGTCTTTAGTAAATTTTTTGTTTTTCATAAAATTTTATTCAGTATAGATATATACATATAAAAATCCCACAGTGTAGCAGGATATCACAACATAAGCAATAACATAATATTGAAGCTATAATAATTTTGAAGTTTAAGATAAAATATTTATAAAAACACACTTCAAAATGTTAACAACATTGAAACATTTAAATCATTAACATTGTTTATACTGCATATGAATTTAAACAGACACTTTTGTTTCACATGGTGTCTTCAAAAAGACATCAATATGTCAAATCAAGCACAATTCTAAGTTTAATAAAGTACTAACAACAATGAAATAATAGGTCGGAATCAAAGTATTTATCAGTTTGAATAACTTTTAGTAATATATCAGTAATATATCTGATAGATTATATTGAAACATAAACACTATTCAACAAATTCTTTTCTGAAACGAGAAAGAAAACTATAAAATCTGGTTATAGAAACTCTTAAAGCAATGATCAATATATGATAAAGAGCCCAATTAGGGTAACATGTAAAATAAGAAGAGATGACAGATGTGTGAAATGAAGAGATGATCCCATTCTGGGTTACAAATACCGATGAAACATGAGTGTAATGAGATGATATGTACACTTTACGTGCTAAGTATATACTGAAAGTTATGTTACATACATCATAGTCATTTAATAAAACTTTGATAATAATCAGAAAATAATCTTCGACCAAACGTAACACAATCCGAATTCAGAGTACATATGTCATACTGACTCCAATAATCTATAAAAAGTACTGCATGCAAACGTTGAAAATCTGAACAAATTCTAAATCTTAACAATAACAAAAACTTATCAATGACGGCTTTTATCGTTGCACATTTTTATAAAATAATCTTTGATTTCTGAAGAACCAAATAACATATCTTGATATTGATAATATAACTAGGCATGTATAAGTTTGATATTTGTCTAAACATCTTATATCAAAGAAACGAAAACTCTTTTCAGAAAAAGTAAGTTTATTTTCACTAACTAATTTCAACAGACTTATGGTTACCATATTGAGTGGGCGAAAAAAGGCGCACTCTATGAAAAGATGAGAGACTGTTTCAATTCTATTACAGAAGAAACAAGACTTAATTTTTGACATGTTTTTCAAATAAGACACATAATTAACAGGGACGGCATAATGAGCTAACTTAAAGCAAATATTTCTATGTGATGGGTCAATGGCACTTGAGAAGATATTCTTGAAAACATTCTTGAAATTCACAGTAGGAAACAATGAAAAACACTTAGGTTTATAATCATTATCTATCAGTAGTCTATAAAACGTATTCGTAGGCATTTTGGTTTTTAAATTAATATATGGAAAGATTTTAACAATCTCTTGAAAAGCAACTAAACAATGCTGATAAAACAGTGGAATATATTCACTTTTGGGATAATTATTCAGGGCTAGACAAGGATTATATTTTCTTAAATTGAGTCCAACCCAGTATTTTGCAAAATAAACCCAAGTGGCATTATGATTATATATAACTTTATGAATATGACTAACTAAGAGAGCATACCATTTAAATTTTATATTGGGTATATTTAGTCCACCATCTAAGAAAGGTAAATACAGTGTTTTCCTAGAAACTGGTTCGAAGTGGGAATTCCATAAAAATTTAAAACACATCTTTTGAAACATGTTTATATAATGATTAGGGATTATTCCAGCAGTAATGTAATACAGAATAGTTGAAAAGGCAAGAGAATTGATAATGGTACTTTTTCCTTTAAAAGAAACATTTTTACTTGAATGAAGATTCAATACACGAGAAAATTTCAAAAATAATTTAGACCAAGTGTCATCTGCACAAATGTCATAACCAAAAATGTAACCAAGTAATTTATTACTTTTAACCCAAGAAATACCAAAGGGATGATCAGACCGATTCTTCCATTTCCCTAAATACATTCCATTAGATTTTCTATAATTAACCTTAGATCCAGATACATTTTCATAAAGCTTCACATAATTAAAGAAAACTTTGATAGACTTGTCATCAGACAGCATAGTAGTATTATCATCAGCATACAAGGACATTTTACATTCGAATGATCCACCAGGAACTAGAATACCTTTGATATCTGGACTGTCTTGAATTTTCTTAGCAAAGGGTTCGAGGCATAAAACATAAGTAAAGGTGAAAGCGAACAGCCTTGACGCACTGACCTAGATAATTGGAAGGGCTGAGAAATAAAATTGTTAACGATAACTGATGACTTGATGTTTTTATAGAGAATTTTTATCCAGTTTATAAAAACTTGGTCAAAACCAAAAGCATTAAGTGTGTCAAAAAGGAAAGACCAGGAAACTCTATCAAAAGCCTTTTCTTGATCAAGATTAATGAAACATGCTGATATTTGTTTCTGTTCGACATAGTCAATGATATTTCTGATAAGGTGAACATTATCAAAAATAGACCTACCTTTGATAGAGCATGTTTGACTTATACCTATAAGTTTCGGCATTATTGAAGACAGTCTATTTGTTAAAAGTTTAGACAATATTTTTCTATCAGTATTAAGAAGAGAAATAGGACGATAATTTTTCAAAAGTGTTGCATTATTTTTATCCTTACACAAAAGAGTTATATATGAGAGTTTTTGTGAATCAGACATTTCACCAGAACTATAGCATTCTTCAAAGAGCTTAACAAAAATGTCGCCAAACAAGTTAAAGAATTTGATGTAAAATAAGGAAGAGAGTCCATCACTACCTGGAGATTTATTAGCATCCATTTGTTTTAAAGTGTTCAAAATTTCTTTTTTTGTTATAGCCCTAGATAGCAAAAAATTATCATCCTCTGACACTTGAGGAAGATTATTTAAAAATACATCATTTAAACTAGAGTCAACTATTTCTTCGGAATATAAATGTTTATAAAACTTCCTGAAACTCTGCAAAATACCATCAGTCGTATTGAACAATACACCATCCTCTTCTATACAACTAATGACCTTATCGCAACTGTGTTTTTGTTCTAAATTACAAAAATAGGATGTTGGGTTTTCGTTACTATCTAGTATTTTCACCTTACTTCTAATCAAGTAACCTCTGTATATTATTTTTTCAATTTGATTTATTTGTATTTTTATACTTTCTTTTTGTGCCAAATTATCCGTCTTCTGGTACTGATTTCTAAGATTTTAAGTTTTGAAAATGTTTCTTTATTTCTACTTTTAGAATAATCAATACAAAACTTTTTGATAAGAATTTTCATATTGTCCCACCATTCTAAATTGATTTCGTGAGTACGTGAAACTACTTTCCAGTAGTAATTAAACCCATCAACAAATTCATCATCATTAAGTAAACTATTATTAAATTTCCAATACGATTCACCAAAAGAAAGAGAGTTATCTAATGCCAATTTTAAAAATACAAAATCATGATCAGAAATAGTACATGGAATGATGTTACAATCTATAATTTTATTTTCAAATACATCAGGAATATAAATTCTGTCTAACCTACAACCAATCAAATTATTTAAACACTTTCTATACCATGTAACAGCCTTTAGTTTAGGGTGGATCTTCCGGAAACTGTCAATAAGTTTGAAAGAAATTAAAATAGAACTAAGTTTTTTGGAGCCATTAGTACCTTTTTCTAAGTTGCCACCAATTTTGTCAAGTTTCGTGTCAAAAATAAAGTTAAAATCACCTAGGAGAATTAAATGATTTGCTGTAACTAAATGCGGTTTCAGGTCATCAAAAAAATCACTACGATCACTTTCGTCCGTTGGAGAATATAAATTAAAAATTCGAAAATTTTCATTATAGAATTTTAAATCAGCATATATAAAACGCCCATCAAAATCACTTTGATATTTTACAATATGTAACGAAGGATTAATTAAAACAATAGCAACACCATTACGCCTTTTAAAACCATAACTCCAAAGTACTTTATTTACAAAACCTATATTGTTCTCAAAAGCTTTGGCAGAAAAGTAAGTATCAATAAATGTTTCTTGTATGCACAATATATCAACATCATGATTTGTAATAAATTCTTTTATATATAGTTGTCGGTCTTTGCATTTTAGACCGTTTATATTTATTGTGAATATATTTAACTCGGTCATAAATTAGAACAATTAGTAACTATAACCCTAGTAATGTGAATGGAAAAAACCGGAAGTCAAAAAAACAACAAACTATCAAAAGTTTTTCCAATAATTGGTAAAACGTTGTATATAAAGCAATCATGTTATACATCAGTTTGTAAGCGATAAAATCTACGTGAGCGTTTTATGAAATTATTGGAAAAATACTACCGGTAAAGTAAAATGCACTGAATAGGCAGAGATAACATATTGATTTTTCCGATACAAGTGTATACACAACGAGGCAACATCGAGCACTTTGCATAAAAGCTGATACGATAAAGGAACAGGTGTTTGTGCAATAAAATATTTTTGCACTGTATTCAGAAAACAGACAGAATGCAAATTCAAAAACAAATTACATAAATGAAAGGAATGCACATAAAAACCAGACAATTTCAAAATTGTCTTATTTGTCATAAAGCAAATAATCAAAATCGTAATAATCATTGTCCAAGAAGAAAATCGATGTCGTAAGGAAATATGGCAAACGGACTGAACGTGTATTATTCTAATACATCAGGAGTGGGGAACTGGTGTCATTTCAGCCAGTACGTCAAAAGCATTCTGAGTCGGCAGCGGCTCAGGAACAGACTGGGTAAGTATTTCTTAGAGGACTTCTTAGGACGTTTTTTCCCTAAAGGAGGAAAATTCTCATTAAAAGAATCAATGGGAGGGCTGAGGAGCTCCTCCTCATTGGAACGCTTCTCACCTCTACTTTCCTCATCCATTGAAGCATCCTCTTGATCACTCTCGTGGTTTCCTTCACCTACATCAGACCCATCCAAAACGGGTGAGAAGTCAGCTTCAATCTGAATAGACTTCATCAGGACTGTGCATTTCTGACTCAACCTGCCTCACTGCAGCTCTTGCGGCCCCCTGAATATGAATGCTTAACAGAAGCATAAGGGCAATTTCTTCTAATATGTCCAACAGATGAACATTTCAGACACAAGGGTGGACGGCCTTGAATTGTAAGAAGAGCCGCCATCCCATCATCAAACTTGATAAGGTGCGGAATACTTTTCCTCTGTATCTCCGACACCTCAAGGACAGCTTCCCGTGCACCATTATGGTATGACTTTTGATTATTTTCGTTGTACGAAGACAACTTTCTTACACTAAGGACATTACCGAACTCATTTAATAATGCCTTCACAGCACCATCTGTATATAGAACGGTAGCCAGTGAACTTTAACAGTCACAGATTGCTTGGCTAAATCTACCATATGGAAATGTTTATTCCTATAAGAAAGAGGCTGACCTTTAAGCTTGTCGATGACATCCTTCACGGTAAACTCAACTGTAAAGCTGTCATCCCCAGGGTGACCACCAGCAACACCAACAATGTCATCCGGGTCGATATCATACTTCCGGAGAAGGTTGAAAACGTCAATCAAACGAGCACCTCTGCAGGTGAGCTTCACTGTCCTCTCCAAAGACCCAATGTCATAGTACAAGGAATTAAGAGCACGTCTTGAAACAATAGGGGTTGCCATAACTCTGCTATACGTATAAGGCGAAAGACTTACACGGTTGAAGAGAAACCAGAGTTAAATCCTGAGCGATCTCAGGGCATTTATAATGCAACTGTCTGATGCCTCTAGTTAGACTAGCTGTGTTTCCGGTAACCTGATATCGCCGTGACTTTTGCCCACATGTCTTGTATATTCTTCTTGAAAATCGACATTTAAACTTTTTTCAAAACACGTATTTTCGAGCACATATCTAGGCATTGAAACGATTGCGTTGACAAAAACGTTCGTGTAACGTTTACACACTACCCTCATTTCAACATCACCTAAGTTCATTCATCTTTTGTTTTCTTCTTGTCAAAGTTCCATGCTTAAACCTGACTGAATACGTCATCTAGTGAAATGTCCCTCGCCTATGCGGCGCTTGTTTCTTACTTCTACTACTACTACACTAAAGTTTAGAGTTTAAGCGTGCTACTGCGCATAACGTAAGTGTGTCGTTTCGTGAAGCACGATGGACAGCAAAGTTAATGTAATATTCTCCAAAAGCATTAAAGTTACATTCGAACATACATATTTGTTAACTCCCTGCTGGCTTTTTATGAAAACATCACCCATCACTGTATATTACTATACCATGATTTAATGCACATGTTAATTCACATATTTGTGTTCTATTACAATTATGCAGCGCGCATGACTGTTAACAGATAGATGTGCTTATATATAAAGTGTGTTTATAGTGTGCATAACTGTACTTGCTTCGGCAGTACATATACTAAAATTGGAACGATACAGAGAAGATTAGCATGGCCCCTGCGCAAGGATGACACGCAAATTCGTGAAGCGTTCCATATTTTTTTCCGTTGCGTATTCACTGCTAAATAAAACCTGTTCATTAGTTTAAACCTTGTTTATTTATCAATATATCATAATTACAAGTTTTCAAATCTCTATAATAGTAACACATTGATAAACAGAACTCGAACGGAAGAATTAAGATCTTATTGAGTTCCTCTCCTAACAATTCAGACAGAATGTGTTCATTTTAGATATGGATACGCATTGCATTGTTCTATGTGTTTAGCATTGGTTGCATTTTGTATAAAAGATAACTAAACAATACTATGCAATTCCAGTAAGCTGATCTTAAGAGCTAGGATAGAAGAAGATATGAGAGAGAGAAAAGAGAGAGAGAGAGAGAGAGAGAGAGAAAGAAAGAGAATACGTGTAGATATGAACCTGTTCTTTGTCTGCCAGACATAATAAACGTTCTTTTAACACTTACGAATGTCAAACATTATTTCGCTAACTGCATGTTACCTGAACAATTCGTTCATTCAAAAGATTACCATCTTTCTATCACCAAAAAAAAAATTAAAGCAGCATGACGTCCTGAGCTTTTTTATCCATCGATCACTTCGAATCCTATATATACCTAAACACTGCATTCGAGGTGATTATAATCTGACCGTTGAAATGAAAATAAATGAAAAAGTATACGGAAGGGATTCTCTAGATTATCGCACTGCACACTCAGATACTATTAAGCCTGATTATCTCTATTCTAAAATGCTATAAGGCTGACTCCTTGATAGCCTGTTCGACTTAATGTTCTCACCAACTATGTTTTTACTTGTTTAATTGCTATATCCCTAATGAAAGGGACAACAGAAATAGATACGTATACTCAGCAGATGTTCCTCTGCACGGAAGTCTTTAGTAAAAGGCGAAAGACTTACACGGTTGAAGAGAAACCAGAGTTAAATCCTGAGCGATCTCAGGGCATTTATAATGCAACTGTCTGATGCCTCTAGTTAGACTAGCTGTGTTTCCGGTAACCTGATATCGCCGTGACTTTTGCCCACATGTCTTGTATATTCTTCTTGAAAATCGACATTTAAACTTTTTTCAAACACATATTTTCGAGCACATATCTAGGCATTGAAACGATTGCGTTGACAAAAACGTTCGTGTAACGTTTACACACTACCCTCATTTCAACATCACCTAAGTTCATTCATCTTTTGTTTTCTTCTTGTCAAAGTTCCATGCTTAAACCTGACTGAATACGTCATCTAGTGAAATGTCCCTCGCCTATGCGGCGCTTGTTTCTTACTTCTACTACTACTACACTAAAGTTTAGAGTTTAAGCGTGCTACTGCGCATAACGTAAGTGTGTCGTTTCGTGAAGCACGATGGACAGCAAAGTTAATGTAATATTCTCCAAAAGCATTAAAGTTACATTCGAACATACATATTTGTTAACTCCCTGCTGGCTTTTTATGAAAACATCACCCATCACTGTATATTACTATACCATGATTTAATGCACATGTTAATTCACATATTTGTGTTCTATTACAATTATGCAGCGCGCATGACTGTTAACAGATAGATGTGCTTATATATAAAGTGTGTTTATAGTGTGCATAACTGTACTTGCTTCGGCAGTACATATACTAAAATTGGAACGATACAGAGAAGATTAGCATGGCCCCTGCGCAAGGATGACACGCAAATTCGTGAAGCGTTCCATATTTTTTTCCGTTGCGTATTCACTGCTAAATAAAACCTGTTCATTAGTTTAAAACCTTGTTTATTTATCAATATATCATAATTACAAGTTTTCAAATCTCTATAATAGTAACACATTGATAAACAGAACTCGAACGGAAGAATTAAGATCTTATTGAGTTCCTCTCCTAACAATTCAGACAGAATGTGTTCATTTTAGATATGGATACGCATTGCATTGTTCTATGTGTTTAGCATTGGTTGCATTTTGTATAAAAGATAACTAAACAATACTATGCAATTCCAGTAAGCTGATCTTAAGAGCTAGGATAGAAGAAGATATGAGAGAGAGAAAAGAGAGAGAGAGAGAGAGAGAGAGAGAGAGAGAGAAAGAGAGAGAATACGTGTAGATATGAACCTGTTCTTTGTCTGCCAGACATAATAAACGTTCTTTTAACACTTACGAATGTCAACATTATTTCGCTAATTGCATGTTACCTGAACAATTCGTTCATTCAAAAGATTACCATCTTTCTATCACCAAAAAAAAAATTAAAGCAGCATGACGTCCTGAGCTTTTTTATCCATCGATCACTTCGAATCCTATATATACCTAAACACTGCATTCGAGGTGATTATAATCTGACCGTTGAAATGAAAATAAATGAAAAAGTATACGGAAGGGATTCTCTAGATTATCGCACTGCACACTCAGATACTATTAAGCCTGATTATCTCTATTCTAAAATGCTATAAGGCTGACTCCTTGATAGCCTGTTCGACTTAATGTTCTCACCAACTATGTTTTTACTTGTTTAATTGCTATATCCCTAATGAAAGGGACAACAGAAATAGATACGTATACTCAGCAGATGTTCCCTCTGCACGGAAGTCTTTAGTAAAAGGCGAAAGACTTACACGGTTGAAGAGAAACCAGAGTTAAATCCTGAGCGATCTCAGGGCATTTATAATGCAACTGTCTGATGCCTCTAGTTAGACTAGCTGTGTTTCCGGTAACCTGATATCGCCGTGACTTTTGCCCACATGTCTTGTATATTCTTCTTGAAAATCGACATTTAAACTTTTTTCAAACACGTATTTTCGAGCACATATCTAGGCATTGAAACGATTGCGTTGACAAAAACGTTCGTGTAACGTTTACACACTACCCTCATTTCAACATCACCTAAGTTCATTCATCTTTTGTTTTCTTCTTGTCAAAGTTCCATGCTTAAACCTGACTGAATACGTCATCTAGTGAAATGTCCCTCGCCTATGCGGCGCTTGTTTCTTACTTCTACTACTACTACACTAAAGTTTAGAGTTTAAGCGTGCTACTGCGCATAACGTAAGTGTGTCGTTTCGTGAAGCACGATGGACAGCAAAGTTAATGTAATATTCTCCAAAAGCATTAAAGTTACATTCGAACATACATATTTGTTAACTCCCTGCTGGCTTTTTATGAAAACATCACCCATCACTGTATATTACTATACCATGATTTAATGCACATGTTAATTCACATATTTGTGTTCTATTACAATTATGCAGCGCGCATGACTGTTAACAGATAGATGTGCTTATATATAAAGTGTGTTTATAGTGTGCATAACTGTACTTGCTTCGGCAGTACATATACTAAAATTGGAACGATACAGAGAAGATTAGCATGGCCCCTGCGCAAGGATGACACGCAAATTCGTGAAGCGTTCCATATTTTTTTCCGTTGCGTATTCACTGCTAAATAAAACCTGTTCATTAGTTTAAACCTTGTTTATTTATCAATATATCATAATTACAAGTTTTCAAATCTCTATAATAGTAACACATTGATAAACAGAACTCGAACGGAAGAATTAAGATCTTATTGAGTTCCTCTCCTAACAATTCAGACAGAATGTGTTCATTTTAGATATGGATACGCATTGCATTGTTCTATGTGTTTAGCATTGGTTGCATTTTGTATAAAAGATAACTAAACAATACTATGCAATTCCAGTAAGCTGATCTTAAGAGCTAGGATAGAAGAAGATATGAGAGAGAGAAAAGAGAGAGAGAGAGAGAGAGAGAGAAAGAGAGAGAATACGTGTAGATATGAACCTGTTCTTTGTCTGCCAGACATAATAAACGTTCTTTTAACACTTACGAATGTCAAACATTATTTCGCTAATTGCATGTTACCTGAACAATTCGTTCATTCAAAAGATTACCATCTTTCTATCACCAAAAAAAAAATTAAAGCAGCATGACGTCCTGAGCTTTTTTATCCATCGATCACTTCGAATCCTATATATACCTAAACACTGCATTCGAGGTGATTATAATCTGACCGTTGAAATGAAAATAAATGAAAAAGTATACGGAAGGGATTCTCTAGATTATCGCACTGCACACTCAGATACTATTAAGCCTGATTATCTCTATTCTAAAATGCTATAAGGCTGACTCCTTGATAGCCTGTTCGACTTAATGTTCTCACCAACTATGTTTTTACTTGTTTAATTGCTATATCCCTAATGAAAGGGACAACAGAAATAGATACGTATACTCAGCAGATGTCCCTCTGCACGGAAGTCTTTAGTAAATTTTTGTTTTTCATAAAATTTTATTCAGTATAGATATATACATATAAAATCCCACAGTGTAGCAGGATATCACAACATAAGCAATAACATAATATTGAAGCTATAATAATTTTGAAGTTTAAGATAAAATATTTATAAAAACACACTTCAAAATGTTAACAACATTGAAACATTTAAATCATTAACATTGTTTATACTGCATATGAATTTAAACAGACACTTTTGTTTCACATGGTGTCTTCAAAAAGACATCAATATGTCAAATCAAGCACAATTCTAAGTTTAATAAAGTACTAACAACAATGAAATAATAGGTCGGAATCAAAGTATTTATCAGTTTGAATAACTTTTAGTAATATATCAGTAATATATCTGATAGATTATATTGAAACATAAACACTATTCAACAAATTCTTTTCTGATTTCAACAACCTGAAACGAGAAAGAAAACTATAAAATCTGGTTATAGAAACTCTTAAAGTAATGATCAATATATGATAAAGAGCCCAATTAGGGTAACATGTAAAATAAGAAGAGATGACAGATGTGTGAAATGAAGAGATGATCCCATTCTGGGTTACAAATACCGATGAAACATGAGTGTAATGAGATGATATGTACACTTTACGTGCTAAGTATATACTGAAAGTTATGTTACATACATCATAGTCATTTAATAAAACTTTGATAATAATCAGAAAATAATCTTCGACCAAACGTAACACAATCCGAATTCAGAGTACATATGTCATACTGACTCCAATAATCTATAAAAAGTACTGCATGCAAACGTTGAAAATCTGAACAAATTCTAAATCTTAACAATAACAAAAACTTATCAATGACGGCTTTTATCGTTGCACATTTTTTATAAAATAATCTTTGATTTCTGAAGAACCAAATAACATATCTTGATATTGATAATATAACTAGGCATGTATAAGTTTGATATTTGTCTAAACATCTTATATCAAAGAAACGAAAACTCTTTTCAGAAAAAGTAAGTTTATTTTCACTAACTAATTTCAACAGACTTATGGTTACCATATTGAGTGGGCGAAAAAAGGCGCACTCTATGAAAAGATGAGAGACTGTTTCAATTCTATTACAGAAGAAACAAGACTTAATTTTTGACATGTTTTTCAAATAAGACACATAATTAACAGGGACGGCATCATGAGCTAACTTAAAGCAAATATTTCTATGTGATGGGTCAATGGCACTTGAGAAGATATTCTTGAAAACATTCTTGAAATTCACAGTAGGAAACAATGAAAAACACTTAGGTTTATAATCATTATCTATCAGTAGTCTATAAAACGTATTCGTAGGCATTTTGGTTTTTAAATTAATATCTGGAAAGATTTTAACAATCTCTTGAAAAGCAACTAAACAATGCTGATAAAACACTGGAATATATTCACTTTTGGGATAATTATTCAGGGCTAGACAAGGATTATATTTTCTTAAATTGAGTCCAACCCAGTATTTTGCAAAATAAACCCAAGTGGCATTATGATTATATATAACTTTATGAATATGACTAACTAAGAGAGCATACCATTTAAATTTTATATTGGGTATATTTAGTCCACCATCTAAGAAAGGTAAATACAGTGTTTTCCTAGAAACTGGTTCAAAGTGGGAATTCCATAAAAATTTAAAACACATCTTTTGAAACATGTTTATATAATGATTAGGGATTATTCCAGCAGTAATGTAATACAGAATAGTTGAAAAGGCAAGAGAATTGATAATGGTACTTTTTCCTTTAAAAGAAACATTTTTACTTGAATGAAGATTCAATACACGAGAAAATTTCAAAAATAATTTAGACCAAGTGTCATCTGCACAAATGTCATAACCAAAAATGTAACCAAGTAATTTATTACTTTTAACCCAAGAAATACCAAAGGGATGATCAGACCGATTCTTCCATTTCCCTAAATACATTCCATTAGATTTTCTATAATTAACCTTAGATCCAGATACATTTTCATAAAGCTTCACATAATTAAAGAAAACTTTGATAGACTTGTCATCAGACAGCATAGTAGTATTATCATCAGCATACAAGGACATTTTACATTCGAATGATCCACCAGGAACTAGAATACCTTTGATATCTGGACTGTCTTGAATTTTCTTAGCAAAGGGTTCGAGGCATAAAACATAAAGTAAAGGTGAAAGCGAACAGCCTTGACGCACTGACCTAGATAATTGGAAGGGCTGAGAAATAAAATTGTTAACGATAACTGATGACTTGATGTTTTTATAGAGAATTTTTATCCAGTTTATAAAAACTTGGTCAAAACCAAAAGCATTAAGTGTGTCAAAAAGGAAAGACCAGGAAACTCTATCAAAAGCCTTTTCTTGATCAAGATTAATGAAACATGCTGATATTTGTTTCTGTTCGACATAGTCAATGATATTTCTGATAAGGTGAACATTATCAAAAATAGACCTACCTTGATAGAGCATGTTTGACTTATACCTATAAGTTTCGGCATTATTGAAGACAGTCTATTTGTTAAAAGTTTAGACAATATTTTTCTATCAGTATTAAGAAGAGAAATAGGACGATAATTTTTCAAAAGTGTTGCATTATTTTTATCCTTACACAAAAGAGTTATATATGAGAGTTTTTGTGAATCAGACATTTCACCAGAACTATAGCATTCTTCAAAGAGCTTAACAAAAATGTCGCCAAACAAGTTAAAGAATTTGATGTAAAATAAGGAAGAGAGTCCATCACTACCTGGAGATTTATTAGCATCCATTTGTTTTAAAGTGTTCAAAATTTCTTTTTTGTTATAGCCCTAGATAGCAAAAAATTATCATCCTCTGACACTTGAGGAAGATTATTTAAAAATACATCATTTAAACTAGAGTCAACTATTTCTTCGGAATATAAATGTTTATAAAACTTCCTGAAACTCTGCAAAATACCATCAGTCGTATTGAACAATACACCATCCTCTTCTATACAACTAATGACCTTATCGCAACTGTGTTTTTGTTCTAAATTACAAAATAGGATGTTGGGTTTTCGTTACTATCTAGTATTTTCACCTTACTTCTAATCAAGTAACCTCTGTATATTATTTTTTCAATTTGATTTATTTGTATTTTTATACTTTCTTTTTGTGCCAAATTATCCGTCTTCTGGTACTGATTTCTAAGATTTTTAAGTTTTGAAAATGTTTCTTTATTTCTACTTTTAGAATAATCAATACAAAACTTTTTGATAAGAATTTTCATATTGTCCCACCATTCTAAATTGATTTCGTGAGTACGTGAAACTACTTTCCAGTAGTAATTAAACCCATCAACAAATTCATCATCATTAAGTAAACTATTATTAAATTTCCAATACGATTCACCAAAAGAAAGAGAGTTATCTAATGCCAATTTTAAAAATACAAAATCATGATCAGAAATAGTACATGGAATGATGTTACAATCTATAATTTTATTTTCAAATACATCAGGAATATAAATTCTGTCTAACCTACAACCAATCAAATTATTTAAACACTTTCTATACCATGTAACAGCCTTTAGTTTAGGGTGGATCTTCCGGAAACTGTCAATAAGTTTGAAAGAAATTAAAATAGAACTAAGTTTTTTGGAGCCATTAGTACCTTTTTCTAAGTTGCCACCAATTTTGTCAAGTTTCGTGTCAAAAATAAAGTTAAAATCACCTAGGAGAATTAAATGATTTGCTGTAACTAAATGCGGTTTCAGGTCATCAAAAAAATCACTACGATCACTTTCGTCCGTTGGAGAATATAAATTAAAAATTCGAAAATTTTCATTATAGAATTTTAAATCAGCATATATAAAACGCCCATCAAAATCACTTTGATATTTTACAATATGTAACGAAGGATTAATTAAAACAATAGCAACACCATTACGCCTTTTAAAACCATAACTCCAAAGTACTTTATTTACAAAACCTATATTGTTCTCAAAAGCTTTGGCAGAAAAGTAAGTATCAATAAATGTTTCTTGTATGCACAATATATCAACATCATGATTTGTAATAAATTCTTTTATATATAGTTGTCGGTCTTTGCATTTTAGACCGTTTATATTTATTGTGAATATATTTAACTCGGTCATAAATTAGAACAATTAGTAACTATAACCCTAGTAATGTGAATGGAAAAAACCGGAAGTCAAAAAAAACAACAACAACTATCAAAAGTTTTTCCAATAATTGGTAAAACGTTGTATATAAAGCAATCATGTTATACATCAGTTTGTAAGCGATAAAATCTACGTGAGCGTTTTATGAAATTATTGGAAAAATACTACCGGTAAAGTTAAATGCACTGAATAGGCAGAGATAACATATTGATTTTTCGATACAAGTGTATACACAACGAGGCAACATCGAGCACTTTGCATAAAAGCTGATACGATAAAGGAACAGGTGTTTGTGCAATAAAATATTTTTGCACTGTATTCAGAAAACAGACAGAATGCAAATTCAAAAACAAATTACATAAATGAAAGGAATGCACATAAAAACCAGACAATTTCAAAATTGTCTTATTTGTCATAAAGCAAATAATCAAAATCGTAATAATCATTGTCCAAGAAGAAAATCGATGTCGTAAGGAAATATGGCAAACGGACTGAACGTGTATTATTCTAATACATCAGGAGTGGGAACTGGTGTCATTTCAGCCAGTACGTCAAAAGCATTCTGAGTCGGCAGCGGCTCAGGAACAGACTGGGTAAGTATTTTCTTAGAGGACTTCTTAGGACGTTTTTTCCCTAAAGGAGGAAAATTCTCATTAAAAGAATCAATGGGAGGGCTGAGGTGCTCCTCCTCATTGGAACGCTTCTCACCTCTACTTTCCTCATCCATTGAAGCATCCTCTTGATCACTCTCGTGGTTTCCTTCACCTACATCAGACCCATCCAAAACGGGTGAGAAGTCAGCTTCAATCTGAATAGACTCATCAGGACTGTGCATTTCTGACTCAACCTGCCTCACTGCAGCTCTTGCGGCCCCTGAATATGAATGCTTAACAGAAGCATAAGGGCAATTTCTTCTAATATGTCCAACAGATGAACATTTCAGACACAAGGGTGGACGGCCTTGAATTGTAAGAAGAGCCGCCATCCCATCATCAAACTTGATAAGGTGCGGAATACTTTTCCTCTGTATCTCCGACACCTCAAGGACAGCTTCCCGTGCACCATTATGGTATGACTTTTGATTATTTTCGTTGTACGAAGACAACTTTCTTACACTAAGGACATTACCGAACTCATTTAATAATGCCTTCACAGCACCATCTGTAATATAGAACGGTAGCCAGTGAACTTTAACAGTCACAGATTGCTTGGCTAAATCTACCATATGGAAATGTTTATTCCTATAAGAAAGAGGCTGACCTTTAAGCTTGTCGATGACATCCTTCACGGTAAACTCAACTGTAAAGCTGTCATCCCCAGGGTGACCACCAGCAACACCAACAATGTCATCCGGGTCGATATCATACTTCCGGAGAAGGTTGAAAACGTCAATCAAACGAGCACCTCTGCAGGTGAGCTTCACTGTCCTCTCCAAAGACCCAATGTCATAGTACAAGGAATTAAGAGCACGTCTTGAAACAATAGGGGTTGCCATAACTCTGCTATACGTATAAGGCGAAAGACTTACACGGTTGAAGAGAAACCAGAGTTAAATCCTGAGCGATCTCAGGGCATTTATAATGCAACTGTCTGATGCCTCTAGTTAGACTAGCTGTGTTTCCGGTAACCTGATATCGCCGTGACTTTTGCCCACATGTCTTGTATATTCTTCTTGAAAATCGACATTTAAACTTTTTTCAAACACGTATTTTCGAGCACATATCTAGGCATTGAAACGATTGCGTTGACAAAAACGTTCGTGTAACGTTTACACACTACCCTCATTTCAACATCACCTAAGTTCATTCATCTTTTGTTTTCTTCTTGTCAAAGTTCCATGCTTAAACCTGACTGAATACGTCATCTAGTGAAATGTCCCTCGCCTATGCGGCGCTTGTTTCTTACTTCTACTACTACTACACTAAAGTTTAGAGTTTAAGCGTGCTACTGCGCATAACGTAAGTGTGTCGTTTCGTGAAGCACGATGGACAGCAAAGTTAATGTAATATTCTCCAAAAGCATTAAAGTTACATTCGAACATACATATTTGTTAACTCCCTGCTGGCTTTTTATGAAAACATCACCCATCACTGTATATTACTATACCATGATTTAATGCACATGTTAATTCACATATTTGTGTTCTATTACAATTATGCAGCGCGCATGACTGTTAACAGATAGATGTGCTTATATATAAAGTGTGTTTATAGTGTGCATAACTGTACTTGCTTCGGCAGTACATATACTAAAATTGGAACGATACAGAGAAGATTAGCATGGCCCCTGCGCAAGGATGACACGCAAATTCGTGAAGCGTTCCATATTTTTTTCCGTTGCGTATTCACTGCTAAATAAAACCTGTTCATTAGTTTAAACCTTGTTTATTTATCAATATATCATAATTACAAGTTTTCAAATCTCTATAATAGTAACACATTGATAAACAGAACTCGAACGGAAGAATTAAGATCTTATTGAGTTCCTCTCCTAACAATTCAGACAGAATGTGTTCATTTTAGATATGGATACGCATTGCATTGTTCTATGTGTTTAGCATTGGTTGCATTTTGTATAAAAGATAACTAAACAATACTATGCAATTCCAGTAAGCTGATCTTAAGAGCTAGGATAGAAGAAGATATGAGAGAGAGAAAAGAGAGAGAGAGAGAGAGAGAGAGAGAGAAAGAGAGAGAATACGTGTAGATATGAACCTGTTCTTTGTCTGCCAGACATAATAAACGTTCTTTTAACACTTACGAATGTCAAACATTATTTCGCTAATTGCATGTTACCTGAACAATTCGTTCATTCAAAAGATTACCATCTTTCTATCACCAAAAAAAAAATTAAAGCAGCATGACGTCCTGAGCTTTTTTATCCATCGATCACTTCGAATCCTATATATACCTAAACACTGCATTCGAGGTGATTATAATCTGACCGTTGAAATGAAAATAAATGAAAAAGTATACGGAAGGGATTCTCTAGATTATCGCACTGCACACTCAGATACTATTAAGCCTGATTATCTCTATTCTAAAATGCTATAAGGCTGACTCCTTGATAGCCTGTTCGACTTAATGTTCTCACCAACTATGTTTTTACTTGTTTAATTGCTATATCCCTAATGAAAGGGACAACAGAAATAGATACGTATACTCAGCAGATGTTCCTCTGCACGGAAGTCTTTAGTAAAAGGCGAAAGACTTACACGGTTGAAGAGAAACCAGAGTTAAATCCTGAGCGATCTCAGGGCATTTATAATGCAACTGTCTGATGCCTCTAGTTAGACTAGCTGTGTTTCCGGTAACCTGATATCGCCGTGACTTTTGCCCACATGTCTTGTATATTCTTCTTGAAAATCGACATTTAAACTTTTTTCAAACACGTATTTTCGAGCACATATCTAGGCATTGAAACGATTGCGTTGACAAAAACGTTCGTGTAACGTTTACACACTACCCTCATTTCAACATCACCTAAGTTCATTCATCTTTTGTTTTCTTCTTGTCAAAGTTCCATGCTTAAACCTGACTGAATACGTCATCTAGTGAAATGTCCCTCGCCTATGCGGCGCTTGTTTCTTACTTCTACTACTACTACACTAAAGTTTAGAGTTTAAGCGTGCTACTGCGCATAACGTAAGTGTGTCGTTTCGTGAAGCACGATGGACAGCAAAGTTAATGTAATATTCTCCAAAAGCATTAAAGTTACATTCGAACATACATATTTGTTAACTCCCTGCTGGCTTTTTATGAAAACATCACCCATCACTGTATATTACTATACCATGATTTAATGCACATGTTAATTCACATATTTGTGTTCTATTACAATTATGCAGCGCGCATGACTGTTAACAGATAGATGTGCTTATATATAAAGTGTGTTTATAGTGTGCATAACTGTACTTGCTTCGGCAGTACATATACTAAAATTGGAACGATACAGAGAAGATTAGCATGGCCCCTGCGCAAGGATGACACGCAAATTCGTGAAGCGTTCCATATTTTTTTCCGTTGCGTATTCACTGCTAAATAAAACCTGTTCATTAGTTTAAACCTTGTTTATTTATCAATATATCATAATTACAAGTTTTCAAATCTCTATAATAGTAACACATTGATAAACAGAACTCGAACGGAAGAATTAAGATCTTATTGAGTTCCTCTCCTAACAATTCAGACAGAATGTGTTCATTTTAGATATGGATACGCATTGCATTGTTCTATGTGTTTAGCATTGGTTGCATTTTGTATAAAAGATAACTAAACAATACTATGCAATTCCAGTAAGCTGATCTTAAGAGCTAGGATAGAAGAAGATATGAGAGAGAGAAAAGAGAGAGAGAGAGAGAGAGAGAGAGAGAAAGAGAGAGAATACGTGTAGATATGAACCTGTTCTTTGTCTGCCAGACATAATAAACGTTCTTTTAACACTTACGAATGTCAAACATTATTTCGCTAATTGCATGTTACCTGAACAATTCGTTCATTCAAAAGATTACCATCTTTCTATCACCAAAAAAAAAATTAAAGCAGCATGACGTCCTGAGCTTTTTTATCCATCGATCACTTCGAATCCTATATATACCTAAACACTGCATTCGAGGTGATTATAATCTGACCGTTGAAATGAAAATAAATGAAAAAGTATACGGAAGGGATTCTCTAGATTATCGCACTGCACACTCAGATACTATTAAGCCTGATTATCTCTATTCTAAAATGCTATAAGGCTGACTCCTTGATAGCCTGTTCGACTTAATGTTCTCACCAACTATGTTTTTACTTGTTTAATTGCTATATCCCTAATGAAAGGGACAACAGAAATAGATACGTATACTCAGCAGATGTTCCTCTGCACGGAAGTCTTTAGTAAAAGGCGAAAGACTTACACGGTTGAAGAGAAACCAGAGTTAAATCCTGAGCGATCTCAGGGCATTTATAATGCAACTGTCTGATGCCTCTAGTTAGACTAGCTGTGTTTCCGGTAACCTGATATCGCCGTGACTTTTGCCCACATGTCTTGTATATTCTTCTTGAAAATCGACATTTAAACTTTTTTCAAACACGTATTTTCGAGCACATATCTAGGCATTGAAACGATTGCGTTGACAAAAACGTTCGTGTAACGTTTACACACTACCCTCATTTCAACATCACCTAAGTTCATTCATCTTTTGTTTTCTTCTTGTCAAAGTTCCATGCTTAAACCTGACTGAATACGTCATCTAGTGAAATGTCCCTCGCCTATGCGGCGCTTGTTTCTTACTTCTACTACTACTACACTAAAGTTTAGAGTTTAAGCGTGCTACTGCGCATAACGTAAGTGTGTCGTTTCGTGAAGCACGATGGACAGCAAAGTTAATGTAATATTCTCCAAAAGCATTAAAGTTACATTCGAACATACATATTTGTTAACTCCCTGCTGGCTTTTTATGAAAACATCACCCATCACTGTATATTACTATACCATGATTTAATGCACATGTTAATTCACATATTTGTGTTCTATTACAATTATGCAGCGCGCATGACTGTTAACAGATAGATGTGCTTATATATAAAGTGTGTTTATAGTGTGCATAACTGTACTTGCTTCGGCAGTACATATACTAAAATTGGAACGATACAGAGAAGATTAGCATGGCCCCTGCGCAAGGATGACACGCAAATTCGTGAAGCGTTCCATATTTTTTTCCGTTGCGTATTCACTGCTAAATAAAACCTGTTCATTAGTTTAAACCTTGTTTATTTATCAATATATCATAATTACAAGTTTTCAAATCTCTATAATAGTAACACATTGATAAACAGAACTCGAACGGAAGAATTAAGATCTTATTGAGTTCCTCTCCTAACAATTCAGACAGAATGTGTTCATTTTAGATATGGATACGCATTGCATTGTTCTATGTGTTTAGCATTGGTTGCATTTTGTATAAAAGATAACTAAACAATACTATGCAATTCCAGTAAGCTGATCTTAAGAGCTAGGATAGAAGAAGATATGAGAGAGAGAA
Organism: Cyclina sinensis; assembly: GCA_012932295.1. NCBI lineage: Eukaryota > Metazoa > Mollusca > Bivalvia > Venerida > Veneridae > Cyclina > Cyclina sinensis. The sequence goes on along the minus strand of JAAONU010000012.1, from coordinate 3,720,063 downwards.
AAGAGAGAGAGAGAGAGAGAGAGAGAGAAAGAGAGAGAATACGTGTAGATATGAACCTGTTCTTTGTCTGCCAGACATAATAAACGTTCTTTTAACACTTACGAATGTCAAACATTATTTCGCTAATTGCATGTTACCTGAACAATTCGTTCATTCAAAAGATTACCATCTTTCTATCACCAAAAAAAAAATTAAAGCAGCATGACGTCCTGAGCTTTTTTATCCATCGATCACTTCGAATCCTATATATACCTAAACACTGCATTCGAGGTGATTATAATCTGACCGTTGAAATGAAAATAAATGAAAAAGTATACGGAAGGGATTCTCTAGATTATCGCACTGCACACTCAGATACTATTAAGCCTGATTATCTCTATTCTAAAATGCTATAAGGCTGACTCCTTGATAGCCTGTTCGACTTAATGTTCTCACCAACTATGTTTTTACTTGTTTAATTGCTATATCCCTAATGAAAGGGACAACAGAAATAGATACGTATACTCAGCAGATGTTCCTCTGCACGGAAGTCTTTAGTAAATTTTTTGTTTTTCATAAAATTTTATTCAGTATAGATATATACATATAAAAATCCCACAGTGTAGCAGGATATCACAACATAAGCAATAACATAATATTGAAGCTATAATAATTTTGAAGTTTAAGATAAAATATTTATAAAAACACACTTCAAAATGTTAACAACATTGAAACATTTAAATCATTAACATTGTTTATACTGCATATGAATTTAAACAGACACTTTTGTTTCACATGGTGTCTTCAAAAAGACATCAATATGTCAAATCAAGCACAATTCTAAGTTTAATAAAGTACTAACAACAATGAAATAATAGGTCGGAATCAAAGTATTTATCAGTTTGAATAACTTTTAGTAATATATCAGTAATATATCTGATAGATTATATTGAAACATAAACACTATTCAACAAATTCTTTTCTGATTTCAACAACCTGAAACGAGAAAGAAAACTATAAAATCTGGTTATAGAAACTCTTAAAGTAATGATCAATATATGATAAAGAGCCCAATTAGGGTAACATGTAAAATAAGAAGAGATGACAGATGTGTGAAATGAAGAGATGATCCCATTCTGGGTTACAAATACCGATGAAACATGAGTGTAATGAGATGATATGTACACTTTACGTGCTAAGTATATACTGAAAGTTATGTTACATACATCATAGTCATTTAATAAAACTTTGATAATAATCAGAAAATAATCTTCGACCAAACGTAACACAATCCGAATTCAGAGTACATATGTCATACTGACTCCAATAATCTATAAAAAGTACTGCATGCAAACGTTGAAAATCTGAACAAATTCTAAATCTTAACAATAACAAAAACTTATCAATGACGGCTTTTATCGTTGCACATTTTTTATAAAATAATCTTTGATTTCTGAAGAACCAAATAACATATCTTGATATTGATAATATAACTAGGCATGTATAAGTTTGATATTTGTCTAAACATCTTATATCAAAGAAACGAAAACTCTTTTCAGAAAAAGTAAGTTTATTTTCACTAACTAATTTCAACAGACTTATGGTTACCATATTGAGTGGGCGAAAAAAGGCGCACTCTATGAAAAGATGAGAGACTGTTTCAATTCTATTACAGAAGAAACAAGACTTAATTTTTGACATGTTTTTCAAATAAGACACATAATTAACAGGGACGGCATCATGAGCTAACTTAAAGCAAATATTTCTATGTGATGGGTCAATGGCACTTGAGAAGATATTCTTGAAAACATTCTTGAAATTCACAGTAGGAAACAATGAAAAACACTTAGGTTTATAATCATTATCTATCAGTAGTCTATAAAACGTATTCGTAGGCATTTTGGTTTTTAAATTAATATCTGGAAAGATTTTAACAATCTCTTGAAAAGCAACTAAACAATGCTGATAAAACACTGGAATATATTCACTTTTGGGATAATTATTCAGGGCTAGACAAGGATTATATTTTCTTAAATTGAGTCCAACCCAGTATTTTGCAAAATAAACCCAAGTGGCATTATGATTATATATAACTTTATGAATATGACTAACTAAGAGAGCATACCATTTAAATTTTATATTGGGTATATTTAGTCCACCATCTAAGAAAGGTAAATACAGTGTTTTCCTAGAAACTGGTTCAAAGTGGGAATTCCATAAAAATTTAAAACACATCTTTTGAAACATGTTTATATAATGATTAGGGATTATTCCAGCAGTAATGTAATACAGAATAGTTGAAAAGGCAAGAGAATTGATAATGGTACTTTTTCCTTTAAAAGAAACATTTTTACTTGAATGAAGATTCAATACACGAGAAAATTTCAAAAATAATTTAGACCAAGTGTCATCTGCACAAATGTCATAACCAAAAATGTAACCAAGTAATTTATTACTTTTAACCCAAGAAATACCAAAGGGATGATCAGACCGATTCTTCCATTTCCCTAAATACATTCCATTAGATTTTCTATAATTAACCTTAGATCCAGATACATTTTCATAAAGCTTCACATAATTAAAGAAAACTTTGATAGACTTGTCATCAGACAGCATAGTAGTATTATCATCAGCATACAAGGACATTTTACATTCGAATGATCCACCAGGAACTAGAATACCTTTGATATCTGGACTGTCTTGAATTTTCTTAGCAAAGGGTTCGAGGCATAAAACATAAAGTAAAGGTGAAAGCGAACAGCCTTGACGCACTGACCTAGATAATTGGAAGGGCTGAGAAATAAAATTGTTAACGATAACTGATGACTTGATGTTTTTATAGAGAATTTTTATCCAGTTTATAAAAACTTGGTCAAAACCAAAAGCATTAAGTGTGTCAAAAAGGAAAGACCAGGAAACTCTATCAAAAGCCTTTTCTTGATCAAGATTAATGAAACATGCTGATATTTGTTTCTGTTCGACATAGTCAATGATATTTCTGATAAGGTGAACATTATCAAAAATAGACCTACCTTTGATAGAGCATGTTTGACTTATACCTATAAGTTTCGGCATTATTGAAGACAGTCTATTTGTTAAAAGTTTAGACAATATTTTTCTATCAGTATTAAGAAGAGAAATAGGACGATAATTTTTCAAAAGTGTTGCATTATTTTTATCCTTACACAAAAGAGTTATATATGAGAGTTTTTGTGAATCAGACATTTCACCAGAACTATAGCATTCTTCAAAGAGCTTAACAAAAATGTCGCCAAACAAGTTAAAGAATTTGATGTAAAATAAGGAAGAGAGTCCATCACTACCTGGAGATTTATTAGCATCCATTTGTTTTAAAGTGTTCAAAATTTCTTTTTTGTTATAGCCCTAGATAGCAAAAAATTATCATCCTCTGACACTTGAGGAAGATTATTTAAAAATACATCATTTAAACTAGAGTCAACTATTTCTTCGGAATATAAATGTTTATAAAACTTCCTGAAACTCTGCAAAATACCATCAGTCGTATTGAACAATACACCATCCTCTTCTATACAACTAATGACCTTATCGCAACTGTGTTTTTGTTCTAAATTACAAAAATAGGATGTTGGGTTTTCGTTACTATCTAGTATTTTCACCTTACTTCTAATCAAGTAACCTCTGTATATTATTTTTTCAATTTGATTTATTTGTATTTTTATACTTTCTTTTTGTGCCAAATTATCCGTCTTCTGGTACTGATTTCTAAGATTTTTAAGTTTTGAAAATGTTTCTTTATTTCTACTTTTAGAATAATCAATACAAAACTTTTTGATAAGAATTTTCATATTGTCCCACCATTCTAAATTGATTTCGTGAGTACGTGAAACTACTTTCCAGTAGTAATTAAACCCATCAACAAATTCATCATCATTAAGTAAACTATTATTAAATTTCCAATACGATTCACCAAAAGAAAGAGAGTTATCTAATGCCAATTTTAAAAATACAAAATCATGATCAGAAATAGTACATGGAATGATGTTACAATCTATAATTTTATTTTCAAATACATCAGGAATATAAATTCTGTCTAACCTACAACCAATCAAATTATTTAAACACTTTCTATACCATGTAACAGCCTTTAGTTTAGGGTGGATCTTCCGGAAACTGTCAATAAGTTTGAAAGAAATTAAAATAGAACTAAGTTTTTTGGAGCCATTAGTACCTTTTTCTAAGTTGCCACCAATTTTGTCAAGTTTCGTGTCAAAAATAAAGTTAAAATCACCTAGGAGAATTAAATGATTTGCTGTAACTAAATGCGGTTTCAGGTCATCAAAAAAAATCACTACGATCACTTTCGTCCGTTGGAGAATATAAATTAAAAATTCGAAAATTTTCATTATAGAATTTTAAATCAGCATATATAAAACGCCCATCAAAATCACTTTGATATTTTACAATATGTAACGAAGGATTAATTAAAACAATAGCAACACCATTACGCCTTTTAAAACCATAACTCCAAAGTACTTTATTTACAAAACCTATATTGTTCTCAAAAGCTTTGGCAGAAAAGTAAGTATCAATAAATGTTTCTTGTATGCACAATATATCAACATCATGATTTGTAATAAATTCTTTTATATATAGTTGTCGGTCTTTGCATTTTAGACCGTTTATATTTATTGTGAATATATTTAACTCGGTCATAAATTAGAACAATTAGTAACTATAACCCTAGTAATGTGAATGGAAAAAACCGGAAGTCAAAAAAAACAACAACAACTATCAAAAGTTTTTCCAATAATTGGTAAAACGTTGTATATAAAGCAATCATGTTATACATCAGTTTGTAAGCGATAAAATCTACGTGAGCGTTTTATGAAATTATTGGAAAAATACTACCGGTAAAGTTAAATGCACTGAATAGGCAGAGATAACATATTGATTTTTCGATACAAGTGTATACACAACGAGGCAACATCGAGCACTTTGCATAAAAGCTGATACGATAAAGGAACAGGTGTTTGTGCAATAAAATATTTTTGCACTGTATTCAGAAAACAGACAGAATGCAAATTCAAAAACAAATTACATAAATGAAAGGAATGCACATAAAAACCAGACAATTTCAAAATTGTCTTATTTGTCATAAAGCAAATAATCAAAATCGTAATAATCATTGTCCAAGAAGAAAATCGATGTCGTAAGGAAATATGGCAAACGGACTGAACGTGTATTATTCTAATACATCAGGAGTGGGAACTGGTGTCATTTCAGCCAGTACGTCAAAAGCATTCTGAGTCGGCAGCGGCTCAGGAACAGACTGGGTAAGTATTTTCTTAGAGGACTTCTTAGGACGTTTTTTCCCTAAAGGAGGAAAATTCTCATTAAAAGAATCAATGGGAGGGCTGAGGTGCTCCTCCTCATTGGAACGCTTCTCACCTCTACTTTCCTCATCCATTGAAGCATCCTCTTGATCACTCTCGTGGTTTCCTTCACCTACATCAGACCCATCCAAAACGGGTGAGAAGTCAGCTTCAATCTGAATAGACTCATCAGGACTGTGCATTTCTGACTCAACCTGCCTCACTGCAGCTCTTGCGGCCCCTGAATATGAATGCTTAACAGAAGCATAAGGGCAATTTCTTCTAATATGTCCAACAGATGACATTTCAGACACAAGGGTGGACGGCCTTGAATTGTAAGAAGAGCCGCCATCCCATCATCAAACTTGATAAGGTGCGGAATACTTTTCCTCTGTATCTCCGACACCTCAAGGACAGCTTCCCGTGCACCATTATGGTATGACTTTTGATTATTTTCGTTGTACGAAGACAACTTTCTTACACTAAGGACATTACCGAACTCATTTAATAATGCCTTCACAGCACCATCTGTAATATAGAACGGTAGCCAGTGAACTTTAACAGTCACAGATTGCTTGGCTAAATCTACCATATGGAAATGTTTATTCCTATAAGAAAGAGGCTGACCTTTAAGCTTGTCGATGACATCCTTCACGGTAAACTCAACTGTAAAGCTGTCATCCCCAGGGTGACCACCAGCAACACCAACAATGTCATCCGGGTCGATATCATACTTCCGGAGAAGGTTGAAAACGTCAATCAAACGAGCACCTCTGCAGGTGAGCTTCACTGTCCTCTCCAAAGACCCAATGTCATAGTACAAGGAATTAAGAGCACGTCTTGAAACAATAGGGGTTGCCATAACTCTGCTATACGTATAAGGCGAAAGACTTACACGGTTGAAGAGAAACCAGAGTTAAATCCTGAGCGATCTCAGGGCATTTATAATGCAACTGTCTGATGCCTCTAGTTAGACTAGCTGTGTTTCCGGTAACCTGATATCGCCGTGACTTTTGCCCACATGTCTTGTATATTCTTCTTGAAAATCGACATTTAAACTTTTTTCAAACACGTATTTTCGAGCACATATCTAGGCATTGAAACGATTGCGTTGACAAAAACGTTCGTGTAACGTTTACACACTACCCTCATTTCAACATCACCTAAGTTCATTCATCTTTTGTTTTCTTCTTGTCAAAGTTCCATGCTTAAACCTGACTGAATACGTCATCTAGTGAAATGTCCCTCGCCTATGCGGCGCTTGTTTCTTACTTCTACTACTACTACACTAAAGTTTAGAGTTTAAGCGTGCTACTGCGCATAACGTAAGTGTGTCGTTTCGTGAAGCACGATGGACAGCAAAGTTAATGTAATATTCTCCAAAAGCATTAAAGTTACATTCGAACATACATATTTGTTAACTCCCTGCTGGCTTTTTATGAAAACATCACCCATCACTGTATATTACTATACCATGATTTAATGCACATGTTAATTCACATATTTGTGTTCTATTACAATTATGCAGCGCGCATGACTGTTAACAGATAGATGTGCTTATATATAAAGTGTGTTTATAGTGTGCATAACTGTACTTGCTTCGGCAGTACATATACTAAAATTGGAACGATACAGAGAAGATTAGCATGGCCCCTGCGCAAGGATGACACGCAAATTCGTGAAGCGTTCCATATTTTTTTCCGTTGCGTATTCACTGCTAAATAAAACCTGTTCATTAGTTTAAACCTTGTTTATTTATCAATATATCATAATTACAAGTTTTCAAATCTCTATAATAGTAACACATTGATAAACAGAACTCGAACGGAAGAATTAAGATCTTATTGAGTTCCTCTCCTAACAATTCAGACAGAATGTGTTCATTTTAGATATGGATACGCATTGCATTGTTCTATGTGTTTAGCATTGGTTGCATTTTGTATAAAAGATAACTAAACAATACTATGCAATTCCAGTAAGCTGATCTTAAGAGCTAGGATAGAAGAAGATATGAGAGAGAGAAAAGAGAGAGAGAGAGAGAGAGAGAGAGAAAGAGAGAGAATACGTGTAGATATGAACCTGTTCTTTGTCTGCCAGACATAATAAACGTTCTTTTAACACTTACGAATGTCAAACATTATTTCGCTAATTGCATGTTACCTGAACAATTCGTTCATTCAAAAGATTACCATCTTTCTATCACCAAAAAAAAAATTAAAGCAGCATGACGTCCTGAGCTTTTTTATCCATCGATCACTTCGAATCCTATATATACCTAAACACTGCATTCGAGGTGATTATAATCTGACCGTTGAAATGAAAATAAATGAAAAAGTATACGGAAGGGATTCTCTAGATTATCGCACTGCACACTCAGATACTATTAAGCCTGATTATCTCTATTCTAAAATGCTATAAGGCTGACTCCTTGATAGCCTGTTCGACTTAATGTTCTCACCAACTATGTTTTTACTTGTTTAATTGCTATATCCCTAATGAAAGGGACAACAGAAATAGATACGTATACTCAGCAGATGTTCCTCTGCACGGAAGTCTTTAGTAAAAGGCGAAAGACTTACACGGTTGAAGAGAAACCAGAGTTAAATCCTGAGCGATCTCAGGGCATTTATAATGCAACTGTCTGATGCCTCTAGTTAGACTAGCTGTGTTTCCGGTAACCTGATATCGCCGTGACTTTTGCCCACATGTCTTGTATATTCTTCTTGAAAATCGACATTTAAACTTTTTTCAAACACGTATTTTCGAGCACATATCTAGGCATTGAAACGATTGCGTTGACAAAAACGTTCGTGTAACGTTTACACACTACCCTCATTTCAACATCACCTAAGTTCATTCATCTTTTGTTTTCTTCTTGTCAAAGTTCCATGCTTAAACCTGACTGAATACGTCATCTAGTGAAATGTCCCTCGCCTATGCGGCGCTTGTTTCTTACTTCTACTACTACTACACTAAAGTTTAGAGTTTAAGCGTGCTACTGCGCATAACGTAAGTGTGTCGTTTCGTGAAGCACGATGGACAGCAAAGTTAATGTAATATTCTCCAAAAGCATTAAAGTTACATTCGAACATACATATTTGTTAACTCCCTGCTGGCTTTTTATGAAAACATCACCCATCACTGTATATTACTATACCATGATTTAATGCACATGTTAATTCACATATTTGTGTTCTATTACAATTATGCAGCGCGCATGACTGTTAACAGATAGATGTGCTTATATATAAAGTGTGTTTATAGTGTGCATAACTGTACTTGCTTCGGCAGTACATATACTAAAATTGGAACGATACAGAGAAGATTAGCATGGCCCCTGCGCAAGGATGACACGCAAATTCGTGAAGCGTTCCATATTTTTTTCCGTTGCGTATTCACTGCTAAATAAAACCTGTTCATTAGTTTAAACCTTGTTTATTTATCAATATATCATAATTACAAGTTTTCAAATCTCTATAATAGTAACACATTGATAAACAGAACTCGAACGGAAGAATTAAGATCTTATTGAGTTCCTCTCCTAACAATTCAGACAGAATGTGTTCATTTTAGATATGGATACGCATTGCATTGTTCTATGTGTTTAGCATTGGTTGCATTTTGTATAAAAGATAACTAAACAATACTATGCAATTCCAGTAAGCTGATCTTAAGAGCTAGGATAGAAGAAGATATGAGAGAGAGAAAAGAGAGAGAGAGAGAGAGAGAGAGAGAAAGAGAGAGAATACGTGTAGATATGAACCTGTTCTTTGTCTGCCAGACATAATAAACGTTCTTTTAACACTTACGAATGTCAAACATTATTTCGCTAATTGCATGTTACCTGAACAATTCGTTCATTCAAAAGATTACCATCTTTCTATCACCAAAAAAAAATTAAAGCAGCATGACGTCCTGAGCTTGTTTATCCATCGATCACTTCGAATCCTATATATACCTAAACACTGCATTCGAGGTGATTATAATCTGACCGTTGAAATGAAAATAAATGAAAAAGTATACGGAAGGGATTCTCTAGATTATCGCACTGCACACTCAGATACTATTAAGCCTGATTATCTCTATTCTAAAATGCTATAAGGCTGACTCCTTGATAGCCTGTTCGACTTAATGTTCTCACCAACTATGTTTTTACTTGTTTAATTGCTATATCCCTAATGAAAGGGACAACAGAAATAGATACGTATACTCAGCAGATGTTCCTCTGCACGGAAGTCTTTAGTAAAAGGCGAAAGACTTACACGGTTGAAGAGAAACCAGAGTTAAATCCTGAGCGATCTCAGGGCATTTATAATGCAACTGTCTGATGCCTCTAGTTAGACTAGCTGTGTTTCCGGTAACCTGATATCGCCGTGACTTTTGCCCACATGTCTTGTATATTCTTCTTGAAAATCGACATTTAAACTTTTTTCAAACACGTATTTTCGAGCACATATCTAGGCATTGAAACGATTGCGTTGACAAAAACGTTCGTGTAACGTTTACACACTACCCTCATTTCAACATCACCTAAGTTCATTCATCTTTTGTTTTCTTCTTGTCAAAGTTCCATGCTTAAACCTGACTGAATACGTCATCTAGTGAAATGTCCCTCGCCTATGCGGCGCTTGTTTCTTACTTCTACTACTACTACACTAAAGTTTAGAGTTTAAGCGTGCTACTGCGCATAACGTAAGTGTGTCGTTTCGTGAAGCACGATGGACAGCAAAGTTAATGTAATATTCTCCAAAAGCATTAAAGTTACATTCGAACATACATATTTGTTAACTCCCTGCTGGCTTTTTATGAAAACATCACCCATCACTGTATATTACTATACCATGATTTAATGCACATGTTAATTCACATATTTGTGTTCTATTACAATTATGCAGCGCGCATGACTGTTAACAGATAGATGTGCTTATATATAAAGTGTGTTTATAGTGTGCATAACTGTACTTGCTTCGGCAGTACATATACTAAAATTGGAACGATACAGAGAAGATTAGCATGGCCCCTGCGCAAGGATGACACGCAAATTCGTGAAGCGTTCCATATTTTTTTCCGTTGCGTATTCACTGCTAAATAAAACCTGTTCATTAGTTTAAACCTTGTTTATTTATCAATATATCATAATTACAAGTTTTCAAATCTCTATAATAGTAACACATTGATAAACAGAACTCGAACGGAAGAATTAAGATCTTATTGAGTTCCTCTCCTAACAATTCAGACAGAATGTGTTCATTTTAGATATGGATACGCATTGCATTGTTCTATGTGTTTAGCATTGGTTGCATTTTGTATAAAAGATAACTAAACAATACTATGCAATTCCAGTAAGCTGATCTTAAGAGCTAGGATAGAAGAAGATATGAGAGAGAGAAAAGAGAGAGAGAGAGAGAGAGAGAGAGAGAGAAAGAGAGAGAATACGTGTAGATATGAACCTGTTCTTTGTCTGCCAGACATAATAAACGTTCTTTTAACACTTACGAATGTCAAACATTATTTCGCTAATTGCATGTTACCTGAACAATTCGTTCATTCAAAGATTACCATCTTTCTATCACCAAAAAAAAAATTAAAGCAGCATGACGTCCTGAGCTTTTTTATCCATCGATCACTTCGAATCCTATATATACCTAAACACTGCATTCGAGGTGATTATAATCTGACCGTTGAAATGAAAATAAATGAAAAAGTATACGGAAGGGATTCTCTAGATTATCGCACTGCACACTCAGATACTATTAAGCCTGATTATCTCTATTCTAAAATGCTATAAGGCTGACTCCTTGATAGCCTGTTCGACTTAATGTTCTCACCAACTATGTTTTTACTTGTTTAATTGCTATATCCCTAATGAAAGGGACAACAGAAATAGATACGTATACTCAGCAGATGTTCCTCTGCACGGAAGTCTTTAGTAAATTTTTTGTTTTTCATAAAATTTTATTCAGTATAGTATATATACATATAAAAATCCCACAGTGTAGCAGGATATCACAACATAAGCAATAACATAATATTGAAGCTATAATAATTTTGAAGTTTAAGATAAAATATTTATAAAAACACACTTCAAAATGTTAACAACATTGAAACATTTAAATCATTAACATTGTTTATACTGCATATGAATTTAAACAGACACTTTTGTTTCACATGGTGTCTTCAAAAAGACATCAATATGTCAAATCAAGCACAATTCTAAGTTTAATAAAGTACTAACAACAATGAAATAATAGGTCGGAATCAAAGTATTTATCAGTTTGAATAACTTTTAGTAATATATCAGTAATAATCTGATAGATTATATTGAAACATAAACACTATTCAACAAATTCTTTTCTGATTTCAACAACCTGAAACGAGAAAGAAAACTATAAAATCTGGTTATAGAAACTCTTAAAGTAATGATCAATATATGATAAAGAGCCCAATTAGGGTAACATGTAAAATAAGAAGAGATGACAGATGTGTGAAATGAAGAGATGATCCCATTCTGGGTTACAAATACCGATGAAACATGAGTGTAATGAGATGATATGTACACTTTACGTGCTAAGTATATACTGAAAGTTATGTTACATACATCATAGTCATAAAACTTTGATAATAATCAGAAAATAATCTTCGACCAAACGTAACACAATCCGAATTCAGAGTACATATGTCATACTGACTCCAATAATCTATAAAAAGTACTGCATGCAAACGTTGAAAATCTGAACAAATTCTAAATCTTAACAATAACAAAAACTTATCAATGACGGCTTTTATCGTTGCACATTTTTATAAAATAATCTTTGATTTCTGAAGAACCAAATAACATATCTTGATATTGATAATATAACTAGGCATGTATAAGTTTGATATTTGTCTAAACATCTTATATCAAAGAAACGAAAACTCTTTTCAGAAAAAGTAAGTTTATTTTCACTAACTAATTTCAACAGACTTATGGTTACCATATTGAGTGGGCGAAAAAAGGCGCACTCTATGAAAAGATGAGAGACTGTTTCAATTCTATTACAGAAGAAACAAGACTTAATTTTTGACATGTTTTTCAAATAAGACACATAATTAACAGGGACGGCATCATGAGCTAACTTAAAGCAAATATTTCTATGTGATGGGTCAATGGCACTTGAGAAGATATTCTTGAAAACATTCTTGAAATTCACAGTAGGAAACAATGAAAAACACTTAGGTTTATAATCATTATCTATCAGTAGTCTATAAAACGTATTCGTAGGCATTTTGGTTTTTAAATTAATATCTGGAAAGATTTTAACAATCTCTTGAAAAGCAACTAAACAATGCTGATAAAACACTGGAATATATTCACTTTTGGGATAATTATTCAGGGCTAGACAAGGATTATATTTTCTTAAATTGAGTCCAACCCAGTATTTTGCAAATAAACCCAAGTGGCATTATGATTATATATAACTTTATGAATATGACTAACTAAGAGAGCATACCATTTAAATTTTATATTGGGTATATTTAGTCCACCATCTAAGAAAGGTAAATACAGTGTTTTCCTAGAAACTGGTTCAAAGTGGGAATTCCATAAAAATTTAAAACACATCTTTTGAAACATGTTTATATAATGATTAGGGATTATTCCAGCAGTAATGTAATACAGAATAGTTGAAAAGGCAAGAGAATTGATAATGGTACTTTTTCCTTTAAAAGAAACATTTTTACTTGAATGAAGATTCAATACACGAGAAAATTTCAAAATAATTTAGACCAAGTGTCATCTGCACAAATGTCATAACCAAAAATGTAACCAAGTAATTTATTACTTTTAA